>BGPR01030855.1:1860-15830 GCA_013235015.1 Araneus ventricosus
GTTGCAATTCAGTTTTTTTTTTTGATAACTATCCAGATAATAGATTGGAACAATTTATAGACAAATTGCAAGTGAATTGTTCCTCTTATTAAAGTAATGGCTTAAGTGGGCGATATTTGGGCCCCCTACCTTATGTTAATAATGTTAAGCATGCTGATACCTCCTATGTGTTAATACTACTAAGTGATCAATTACAGTACTATAATTATAGGCAATTTCACTTGAAGATCTTGATTCAGTTCCTGATGAGAGGCGCGATTTCTCTTATAATTAATCACTGTGGTAACTAACTGCGACTATGCTGAACTATTAAGCGCAGCTTAATAGTTCATCATTAATGAGACTAATTCTGTATAGAGACTAATTGCATAGCTATATCTAATTGATATATATATATAATCTAAATCCAAATAAAACCAGTGTACAAACATACAGAAATAAACAAGAATTAAATCCTATATCAAATAGTCATTATTTGAACTATACATCACTTTTAAATAAAATCTAATAAATTGAAATTACTAATGATACCATAAACAAAAATCAAATTTAAACATTATATGTCAACAAGTGAAAGAACACTGTTGTTATTAAAAATAATGAAATAGGCAATCCAAGTAAATGGAGTTTTCAACAATGAAAATAGCAGCTTGGCTGTGGACAAGCTTTAGCCAGATTAAATTAATTTTCTTGTTCAAACCATCCCTGTTACTATTGTTGTTGAAAAAACAGACAGGGTAACTTACCTTAAAATGAAAGAATTTAGAAAGAAAAATCTTATACTAACCACAGGGATAAACGTAGAGGATAGGGCGAAGGAATGATAAAAATACCAACAAAAATTGGAAAATTGTCGTAATGAAAAAATATCGTGTTTGTTCGATATCACATTTTGTAAGTGTACAAATTTCGATACATATAAATGCCAAAAAGACATGAAAATTCCACTTGTTGCGCGATTGTTTATAAAAGTTCAAAGATTAGAAAGGAAAATGGTTATTGGAGGAGTGGACGCAATTGCGACTAAAAGAAAAAAGAAAAGGGAAAGAGAAAACAGATGGAAGACAAAAGAATAAAACTTAAATGGTTAAAACTGATGCTGCTCATGCTCAATCATTGGAGCTACTTGAGCTCAACACTATGTGTTCCTCCACGTATACAGATACGGATGTAATTAGCTTGGAATATCAATCACAAAATCGTTTAGATTTCCCTATCTTAGAAAGGGAATGTGATCGATACTGAATTTCAGATAGAGAAGTTGCTTCATTTGCCAGTGCTGTTTTACAAGACATTGGAATTGTACACGAAGGAGAGACTTCGCATGTGGTAGATCGCAATAAATTTCGTATACAGGGTAAAATCTTTAAAATGCAGTTTCAGAGTCTACTAAGTTAACATTGTCTTGGTCTCTTTTAACCGGATTATATTTCGATGGGAGAAAAGACAACACAAAAGTGCTAATTAAGAAGGTCACAAAGTACTACCCAAAGACCGCGAAGGAGGAGCATTATACTCCTGTAAACGAACCTAACTCTGTGTATATCGGACATACTAATGCTGCAACAGGAGGAGTTAAGGCCATAAAAGAAGCAATACTCAATTTTTTTTGTATCAAATAATATGCAATTAAATGGGATAACATTGCAATTGGATATGATGGAACAAATGTTAATACGGGGCACAAGGGAGGTATTATTCGTTTGATGAAACTGGCCTCAATAGACCATTACAGTGGTGCATTTGTTTGCTTCAAACAAATGAGTTACCTCTCCGTCATCTACTAAATTCTTTGGATTGTGCAACAACTTGTCCTAAAGAATTTTATCGACCCAATTTGTAAAAAAATAAAATCCGGCCTTTTTCTTCAATAATCCTCATAATATACCAGATAATATAGATAGAATGGTTCTCAGCAATGATCAGCAATATATATATATAATATTTACCTAGCAATATCACGTGGTGAATATTATTCTGATCTGGTATTAAGAAAACCTGGTCCAGTTGCTCACTCAAGGTGGCTAACATGTGAAGGTAGAATTTTAAGGCTGTATGTGGTCACAGAAAAACCATCTGATAATCTTATTATTCTTGCAAGGTATATTATGAAGGTATATGAAACCTGTTTGGTTCCATGTCAAGACAAAGCCCTCCATAACAGAAGGAGCGCGGCATATTTGGAGACTTATCTCATTTTATAGATATTTGGAACCCAATTTAAGAAATATGACACTTTTACTCAACGAAATCGCTTCTTTTGTTATCCTGAAAATTTGCTATTGTCAATGCTCACAGATAACAGAGAGAATATAAGGTCTTCAGCACTACGAAAACTAATTTGTGCTAGAAATGAAAACAGAGGATTATCAGAATAAGAATTTTTCAAGTACCAAAAAATAGACTTTAAAGCAAAGCATTATTTTGCACTTATTGACTGGCAACGAGTTGGACCTTTTGAACCACCTCTTTTGATAAATGTGCCATTTAAAGAAATTGAGCCCATGGTAAGTTAGAAAAACGGAGGAATGATCAAAATATCCATGCCATACCCAAGCTGTAGAAAGATGTTTTCGCTTAGTGTCTGAAGCGTTGAAAAGTGTATATGGAGAAGAGAAGAGACACGGCTTCGTATTGAATAGGATACAATCAAGAAGTCTTATGAAGCATTATAATACCTATAAGGATTACATCCTTTAGAAATATGTAAATCTTCAAATTAATAGAATTAAAAAATCTATTATGTAAGTTTACTTTTTATAAGTTTTGTGATTTACTGCTCTAACACAATTAAATTTATTCTTCATGTATTATTATAAAATTATAATTATTTATAAGTATACTTTAATTCTTGAATAATCTGCCAATTTTTCAAATATTTTACATTAATTCTCAATTTTTAATAGATATTTGTAAAAATGTCAATTTTTAACTTTTTGGAGGGCGTTTGAGCCACCAGAACATATGAATGAATTTTAATAATAATAAAAAAACGTAAACTAATATACCCAAAACAAAACTTTCTTACCCGGCGCTAAAGGAAGTTTTGAAAATATTTTTTTATAAACTTCAAAAAAAAAATGTCATTTTTAATTATTTTTGGGGCACTTGGGGCACTGGAAGATATGAATGGATTTCAATAAAAAAAAATGTATGTGAACTAATATACCTAAGACACAACTTTCTCACCCCATGCCAAAAATAATTACAAAACAAAAAAAAATTGTAAATTTTCATAAAAAATTCAATTTTTAACTATATTTGAGGCGCTTGGGGCACCGGAAGATATATATGAATTTCAATAAAAAAAATTATATAAACTAATATACTTAAGACACAACTTTACCGCCCCATGCCAAAAATAATTTCCAAAAAAAATTTTTTTCCTATACTTTTCGATCCACCCTAATGACCACGTGCAAGGTGGCAATGTTGCCACTCTAAACTAAACATTTTGGGCGGGTAAACAAAATTTCTCTACACTCTCGTTTTGATATATCGACAATTGGCCGAGGTACAGCACCTTCCACTAACTATAGTAATTATTGTTGGAAATTATACTCAGTTTACTTTCCTTCAGTCTCCTCATTCAATCTTCTAACCAATCACAAGCTAGCATGATGCAACAAGTCACTGCGTGACATCATATATATATCCCATGATTCTTTTCACGGAGAGCCGGTAGGAGGCTTAGTGATGTACTTTGAACTGTGCTTGTAAAACGTCCTTTATGTCTGTGTCTTTGTCTTACGTGCTATGTGTTTGAAATAAGCGATGATCAAACCAGTTTCTCGAACTCTGCAAATTTCCCCTTCAATTATGAAATGACGAAACAAATAATTTAACGAATTCATTTGATATATTATTATATTATAAGCATAAATATAACATAAGAAATAATATGTAATTCACTTTAAGGAATATTCATTTGAAATGAATATATTCCAAATGGTTTCCCTTTATTCGCTTAGAATGTTATATAATAATCTAACTTTTCTAATTCTGTAATAAATTAACTTTTTAGTTTTCTTCTGATAGTGAACATTGTTTCAGGGAATTTTATTCATTTATTAAGAAAATTATAGATATAATATCTCTCCAAAATTTAGAATTCAATATCTTTTATGATTCTCAGTTCAACTAAATTTTAAATAAATATTTGATTAGGTTATAGACAAAAGAGGGCGATAAATGTTTTAAAACATCTTTCATAAATTTAATTCTGAAAATTCAAAATTAATATAACTCTACATTTATTAATAATTTGAATTTATTACATTTTCTATAAGCTTAAATCCCCTTTTAAATTCCTACTATTAGTTCACACTCTCCCTATATATATATATATATATATATCTTGTTCAAATTTTGCAATCGATTTGAAACTAACTTCCCGATGAGCTGGAGACTTGAAACTTTAAATATAGCTCAGAACTAGATGACAATGCAATATTAATTCGCTTTCTTGTGTGTCTGTCTGTATGTTTGTCTGTGATTTCATATTTTCCATGACGCATGCGCAGTACGTTTTGCATTATATCTCGAAAACTATTAACATTACAGACTTGGTTCTTGGGTATATGGATGGCCCATGATATCATCGAAGCACCTCCATATTTCAGCCATATCTTTGCGCATGCGCAGTACATTTTTCATTATATCTCGAATCACCTAAGTAGGAATTGACTTAATTTTTTTTTATATTACTTGTTTATAATTCTGTTACTATGAATACTATACTGTGATTTTATGATGCTTATTAGAGTAAATGTATTTAAAAGAAGTTTCAACTTTTTAAAAATTATATAAAAAATAAAAATAAAATAAAAATGCCTTCGTTTGATGCTTCTCAAAGCAAAATTTTTGAAGAGATAAAATAATTAAATACTAATTAGCCCAAAACAATAAAATCTTAATTTTTATATTGACATTTTTTAACTATAAAAACGGACATCGCAAAAATTCTTGCTATACGTCCTTCACATTAAAGCAATTTTTTTTACATCAACACAAAACAAAATTTTCATTTCCTATCTTATTGGTTTTAGAAAATTTCTCAAAAGGCTGCTATTTCTGGATTCAGAAATTGTTTCTTTTGGAAACTTTATACGACTGTTATTATATATGAAATTATAGTAAATTATTAAAATAATATGGAAAAAAACACAACTGCTTTGCATTTTTGATTCTGTGTTCTCGTATACTTTACAGAACAGTACGCATTGTCTGAGTATTTTATAAAAATTTACATTCTTTGTTTTGTTCAAGTATGAATTTATTATAATTAATGAGAAAATAAAATAGACTTCATTCATTTAAAAACTCAGTAAATAAAAACGAATGTCAGAAAGGGGTTTCAGAATTATGCAGTCCAAAATCACAAGAGTACAATCTTCTCCACAAATAAAATATGTATGCAAGATGTTTCATCACCAAAAAGCACAAACCTGCAGAAGGGATAAGAATCGGAGGGAAGCCTACCCAAATACGGTACCAATTCGGTAGGTATCCCTCTACCCTTCCGAGCCTACCTACCCAAACGCATAAGAATGTAAGGTCTGAAATGTTGTCCTAACACGATAGATGTCGTTGTACTGTTGCGGGAGTTCGCTTCTTCACAGGAAACTTCATTTCTTATCTGAATGCCGAGGAAGTAAGATGGGCGAACGCTGAGCTTACCAATGCGCATCTAGCAAACGGAGTGTAAAGGATCAACCTCGCAGCGAGAAGTGTTATCCGGTGAGGCCTTTGCTCACCCTTAAGATATTTACCCGCTTGCGCTAGATCTTATGTGAGGCGGGTTTTTTCAGAAAGCTGGAGTCGGGAATGATTGAGATGGAGAAGATTTTGCTATATTTTGCACATTAGGCTCCAAGTTCGATTACGCGAGTTGCAGCACACAGTGTCGGGATTTCTCAACTCAGCGTCTAGAGGATTGATTCTTAGCGCAAACGGAATTCACCTGTGTCCTGCGCAGCGTGTTCATTCATTTTAACCGGACAGTTACGTTCCTCATATTACTTTTGCACCGTACTGCACATTGTTACAGATTCACTTTTCCCTGCTTCTGTGTTGTACACAGAAGAGGGAAGAAACCTGCAATTAACATAACGTCTACGTACGGGCAGTGACGAATACCTACGTATCAAAGCCCTTTTATCTCAAATGTCTGGACTGGCAGTGTGTGGACCCACCTCTTATCTGACAAGCACTACAAACAACCTGACATTACTGAAGAAAGTATTGCCACAATTTTTGGATTCAAACAGCTTTCTGTAGCTATGTTACCTTCATTAGGATTCCAGTCCGATGAGTCCCTCGCACATTTTGGTCATAATATTAATTTCTACTTAGGACGTCACATCTAGGCGAGAGTTGGTCCGACGTGGAAATCCGGTGCGATTTTTTAATTGCCGGTCTTGCCTTGATTACTTCTTCTGTAAGTTGGGGAATGGGAAGGTTCATTCACACCAATCCCTTTCTGAGGAACTAGTCTCTCGCATCACAGTATATGCCAAAGAAATTCCAAACACGACTGTAATCTGCCAGCATACTACAAAGTTTAAAAAATTCCGGAACTTTTAAAATAGTTTCCTAATGCTAATGAATTATGCCAACCCCCGCAGAATAAGTTAAGAATATCATGTGCACGACATGTCAGAAGATGTTTTATCCAGTTTCAATAAGAACAGCGTATGCGCGCAATCGAAATTACAAGTAATTTGTTGGGTGCCGTACAAAGAAGAAACGTATTAACTTTCCAGTCTTGCTTTATTACAACACATTATACCTTCTGCATCTCTGTATTTAGAGCCATTTGACTCCTTTCCAGTTTGAATGGATGGAGGGCATTTTTTTGAAAAAGAAAAATGCATAGTCATAATTAAATAAGAAAAGAAGGTAAATAGGACGGCTTGTGTCCACTAAAAAAATCTTACCACAACTACACAAGTTGATTAATTACATGACTTGGCTGGACAGTAAACAACAGAATACCAACAGAACACCATAATAAAACCAAGTAGAGCTTATATATACTTGCTGTGGCATAAAACCCCTTTATAGCCAGCTGACGTAGGAATTTGGAATGCTTAATATTTGTTAACATATTCAAAACTTCCCGTTGCAAGGAAGGAGGCCAAGTCGTAGATTCTCCATCACGATAAGGCACCGGTTCACAAGTTCCTCCTGGTGTGAAGTTGTATGCCAAAACATCACATTCCGATGCTTCCACAATGAACTTAATTACATTATAATTAATTTCCCCTCGTGTGACATGTTTCGTGAATGAAGAATTTGCCTAAGGGGCAACGATTCGCAATTTCCGAAGAAGAGCAGCGACGATAGCACTGGAAGCGGTATTATAAGGGTGCTTGCAATTCGCATTTGCATCTTTTTATGAACGACAGGAAAAATGCATAGTTACACAGGACTGTTTCTTCGAAGGAAACACCGAATAACAGGTGCTTTCTGTATCCATACTTTCGTAATAAAATAGCTCCGCAACTTCTTGAACGTAATAATATTTTGAATTCCATGATGCCGAGATGCAAGGCCTGCATCGCAGCTCGCGAACATATTCTTTGACAGATGTTAATTTTGTTAATGGACATGTATTATTAAGAAGAATATTCACTTACATGGTTTTCTTTCGTTTCTGTTGTTTTCTATGTGCATCATCACTTGCATAAGTGATTTTCGACTCGGCATTTTCATGTGATTCCGAGTAATCTGAGTGTGCACTTTCCTTTAGTTCTGAAACATCCCGTATTAAACCTCGCTTATTATCATGAGGAATTAATATTCATAAAAAACCGTTTTTTTTTCTAAAATTCCAGATAAAAATAATATCAGCAATTCTTTTGTTTTCAGAAAACGCATACAATTTAAAAAGAAGTAAAATTAATTTGTTATTTTATAGTTTACATTGAAAAAATAACCTAAAAGAGTATATGAATTGATTTCATGTAGGGTACACCGGGGCTAGTTGGCCATAGGGGCACGTTGGGCCAGTGGCGATTTTTTTAATAATTTTCGATATTTAACGCTGCCATTCCAGACAAGTGTGTATTATCCCGCCTTCCTTCTTCCACATCTGCGTCATTGAAGAAGTAGCGTTCATTAAAGAACAGACATAATTTTCTAATTTTTGCTAAGTCTGAGTAAATTTCCTCACTTGTGAATAATCGCTTTTTTTGCTTAAAAATTATAATTTCCATTTTTACAAATAATATTCAGAAAGATAATTCTTTATTGTTACTTTAGGGCTTTTTTGCTTATCGAAATGCTTTCCGAATAAATCCCTACACTCATGGGAAACAAAGATGGCGACATGGGGCTAATAGGACCATTTCGCATGGGGCACGTTGGTCCGCTCTGCTACAGAGGGTTTATCAGGATGTGAGTTATAGAAATGTCTCTGAATATGTAGGATGGAATTGTACCAGATCTGTTATGCAAGATACTTGCTATGAAAAACCATGCGGACTTAATTTTTATTATACTAATTACACAATACTATTTGACGATGACCATAAAAGCTGTATCTCAGTTTATATTGAATAGAACTGCAAAAAATTTGTTTAAATACACAGAATGTGGATAATAACACAACTACGTTACTTAAATTAATAAAGTATAATAATATGGAAAAATGTTTTGTGATAGTCGCTTCATGTTTGTAGTGGCTCAACTTACCCCGCAGTCGGGGCAGGTTGGACCAAGCGACTTGGTGTCAGTTTCCGGTTTTAAATTAATACTGACAATTAATATATTCAATTTTTACTATGGCGAATTATTTCTGAAGGTTTACTAATAGTGTCAGCTGAACATTTTTTTTAAATTTTGAATTCCCTTTTTTAAAAAATTCTTAGAAGAAAAAACGGCCCAATTAGCACCTGTCTACCCTATGCGATATTTGTTCTTAAGCAGGTATACATGCCAGAATTTTTATATTTCTGCTTTTACTTGTGGCTAAACGGTTCGAAATAAATAAGCTATCAGAAATTACAGTAGAGCCCGGGAAAATCGGTAAAATACTTTCGGTATACCAAATGCAGTAGAGTATTTATTGACTCTGGGAGCTCTGTGAAACCGTACGGAAAGAGCACGCGATAATTCGCACGGTGCACGTTGAGGGTAAAAAGAAGATATCTGAGTTTGTTTCTACTAGTTATGGATCTGTATTCATTCTTAAAGACCAATTCGAATACTTCTTTTAAGATAGGGTTAAACATTAGCTTTGTTTCTAATTCGTTATTGTTATTTTCCCTTCGTTTTCGAGTAAAACGTTTTCAGAAAATTAAAAAAAGATGTTCCGATTATTCGGAAATTTAGGATTCCCGGGGTTCAACTGTACGCCATTCCAAAATACGCAATTGAGACTAAACAGAAAAGATGAATCCATCCATTCTATATCTTAAATTCATTTATTTATAGGAGACCTATGATATTTAATCAGTGATTCGTAAAGTAAAGGAAAATCTTTACAGAAGAAAATCATTTCAAAGTAAGTTTCATATTTAAATTTTTTTTCACAAGAGTAAAAAGGCAATTATTTCAATCAGAAATGAAACACTATCTGAACTCTATAGGAAGAAAGAATAAAGCTACAAATGCTGAGCAAATATTTTATGGCACTGCTCCGTATTTATTTTCAAATTTTTTTTCGATGAACTGAAACATTTCGTTTTTATGCTCAGCGTAGTAAAATAAGACTAGTTTTCTCTTGCTTCTTCATTTTTATTTTTCTAAAAAATTATTTTTTCGTTTTTCTGACTTATCCTTTTATTAGTTCTCAAATATTTAATGATTTCTGAAGTCCCCATTCCCTACTAATGTGATGAATACTTTTTTTCACAGGCAAGCAGTCTTTGATTTACGAATGAATGTTAGCAAAATTTAAAAAAAAATATTTCTAAATTTTTTTCTAGTTCTTCCCACGAGATTTGAAAATTATTAAATGAAATCAGTGAAATAGTAATGTAAAAATTAAACTTTAATCTTCCTCCGATCTCAAAGCACTGACAGATAGCAGATAGAAGTTGATAAATTATTTTCATTTTACAGTTTTTTAAAAAGTCAGCAGGTATCTTGTTTCAATCGAGGTTTTCTTAAAATATTTAGGTGTTTATCAGCTGAATTTTTGACAGATATAGGGCTTTTTTATTTATATAAGTAAATCTGGGTTAAAAGAAAAAAACTGGTAACAAATGGATGAAAACATTTAAATTCTATCGAGAAAGCTTTATGAGAATGTCTTGTTTCTCTTCCCTAAATGTTAACCACTATCTGAAAAATATTGGCTTTTTCTGCTACATAGTTGGAAATAGATAAAAGTGGAATGGATTTAGTGCAAAATCAAATAGAAGTGATAAAATCAAAATACTATAAAACAGATATGAGTAAAATGCATAAACAATATATTGTAATCTAGTAAAGATTGTAAGACTCCTATCATCTAATATCATTTTTGCTGAGTCAAAGTCTTGTCACTTTCCTGCTCTTTATTGGTTATTCTTCCTGCGTCCCTCCACCCCTACTTGCCAGATTTCAACATTTGTTGTCCGTCCTTAGTCCAGTCCAGAAATACCTATCGCCAAATCTTCAAGCTCCTGTCGATTGCGGGTAGCGACAATTCGTGCCGCAGGAACCACTAACAAAATTTTCAACGTTCAACTTGAGATAACGAGTTATATAATTGTACACGTTTTGAATTTTGTTCCTTCGTGGTATATTCTATCTATATATATACAGGATGCCCACTTAAATCCCTTACATCCCATAACTTCGAAACTACTACAGCTATAGTCATGAAAGGGGTGTCTCGTATAGTAAAATGGCTATGCGCTACGCGATGAGACCACTTACAGCGCTACCTGGCAGAAAACTCCAGAGTTAGCCTTCCTATCTCGACAATCTTACCTTATCCAGAAGATAGGGGGTAAATTCTCAATAACAAAGATGTAGAACGTTATCGATTTAGTACAAAAAGAAACCTTGTGCGCATTAATACTAAGAACAGAACGCTTAAAATGCATGAAATTGTGACGTCACAAGCCATGGGTAAAAGGAGAAATTGTTATCTTCCGGATAAAAATGATCCCGATATATTTCTTCCTGTGAGAAAAACTCAAACAGCAAATTTATGTGACCGTTCCACCAACGTTGCAGGACCTTCGATGTCATTCTACTGTTGCTTGTGCCAGTTTACCAAATGATATGCTAAAAAGTGTGCAACGTTAAATTTAAAAAAAAGCCCAAATCTGGATTGTAGCTGACAAAGAGCAATTTGGACACTGAAAATAAAGATATCTTTTAATTTCAAGTTGTTTTTTCACTTTCTAACACACATAAAAGCTTTGGAAACTTCCATAAAATAATTGTACATTTTAAGCCTTCTGTTCTTCGCATTAATGTCCCCTAAGTGTCTTTTTCTACTTAATCGATGCTTCTCTACAACATTATATTTCTTAACTATTTTTCCCCATATTGTACCGTTTTCAAGATAAGAACATTAACTCCGGAGTTTGCTGCCAGGTGCGGCTGTAATCTGTCTCATCTCTTAGCATATAGCCGTTTTATTATACTTAGACACCATTTTCATGACTATATCTGCCATTGTTCTGAAGTTAAGGGGGGCTGTGAGGGATTTAAGTAGGCACCCTGTAAAAGCTATGCCAGGTTTTGATACTAATAGATTAAGAACTGCTCCAATGAGGTATCATATTTTTGATTAATGAAGATACAACAAAACCCACAAAAAATCTACCAAACAATATCATCTTTATCCTCCATATCATCGACAGCAGAAACATAACACCACAGCATACCCCCGAACTCGGAGCCAGGACGGCTCCCTGTCGGTTGGTTGGGTATGCGTGAGACTTTATTGAAAAAAGCCAGAGCAAAAAAAATACAATTTCTATAAATAGATACAAAAAAAACCAGGACATTTAAAACAAAAGAATATAATATTTTTTTAAAGTTCAGTCTTTCAGGTCGTTGTGTTGTTGAATTTGAGAGGGTCGTTCCCTGTGTATGGAAGAAAAGAGAATATGAGTACATAGGGTTAGTTGGGTCTGTAGCTAGTTGTTGTCGCCATCGTTTGGAAATAAGAGTGTTTCGTTTTCCGCGATGAAGTGGATGAGTTTTCTGATTTTCGCCCTAGAATTGTTGTTGTTCATGACTCTTTCCCAGCAAAGTGGTTCTAGGTCAGCTGACGGTTTTGTTAGGTGGTTTGATGTTGTAAACAGGCAACTTGTAGCATAGTGTAAGGGGTTTCCCAGATTTCCGCAGCCACAGGAATCGCTGCTTCTGATGTTGAATCTTTTAAGATATGTTGGAACTGGGCCGTGGCCCGTGACGAACATTATTTCTGGCCTTTGCAATGGAGTAGGAGTTGTCTTGACTTTTGGCAAAACGTTATGAACGCTCCTGCCTCGTTCTCCATTGTCCCATTCTTTTTGCCAGCGGATGATGGACTCTTTTTGTAGCAGACTCTTGATATGGTTTCTTGGCGCTGGGATGAATGTGGGGATTCCCTCCCGTGTTGCCTTCTTGGCTAGTACGTCCGCCGCTTCATTACCGCCGACGTGAGCCTTAATCCATCCAAGTTTAATGTTTGTTGATTTTAGTAATATTTCCTGTGTTTGTTGAGCAATAGGGCTCTTGGTGTCAATTGAAGCAATTGAATGGAGGCTCGACTCGCTCTCTGACCATACCTTTATCTGTTGGTTGGTCTTGCTTGCCCAAAGACAAGCCTCCTGTATAGCAAGAAGCTCTGCTTGGAAGACTGTGTTGAAGGGACTAAGTTGCGCCATCCATTCGTATTTTGTTATGTCTTCTTCCATGACACAGAAGGCGCTGCCTGTTTTATCTTCTATCTTTGAACCGTCCGTGTAAATATTGAGACCGTTGTGATATTCGTTACAAAATATTTTGTTATTTCTAAAGTTTTCTCTTTAAAATGTAGTGTGGCAATACAATATTTGTCTTACGAGCATTGCCTAGCAACGCACGAAAAAGATGTTAGATATTATAAGATTTAAAAAGTTGTTGTTAGAGAGAGAGACCAAAATGTAACGACTGATGTTGATAGTCCAACGAATGAAAGGTATTTTGGTGAAAATTTATATTAAAATAAAAGTGTTTTTTTTATAAAAAGTCTGTTAATTCATCCTGAAATACACTACAGACTTTTAATTTGGAGGTCCTACCGAGATCATTGGTAAGTTGGAGTGTTTTTCACAAATTCGAAAAGCTGGTCTCCATTGCCAATTAAACTGCTGAAGTCTTTAAAGAGGTTTTCATGTCGATAATGAATTGAAGTTCTTCATGCAATTTACTCGTCTTCTGATGTTTTTCCTGTGCCGTTGCCGGAGCAAGTTTATTTTCTGGAGAAAGTCATAACTAAATATTGAGGTGTTTTGAAACAACCGCCATTTTAGATGCAGATTCTTCTAATGCCACTGTGATAATTGAATTGCGCTCAAGCAAGGAACTGGAGAATAAATTTGCAGCTACTATTTGGTGAACATTTTGAACTTTTATCATATATTTATTGAAATTTTATTATCTTATTTATGTTACATATTTGATCATAGTGCAAGTTGATAAGCCAAAGTATTCGTCGCCAAAACCGTTAGGCTTAAACTTATAATCACTATTTTTGAAAGTGAAATTTAAAAGTAAATTATCATGTTTTATTGATATTTATTTTAATTTATTTTGAAATACATATTTTTCCCTATACCGTTGTAGCTGATATTAGCAAGCCATCCCGGCGTTTAAAATAAGAAAAGTCTCTCTTGTGTTGCCAAACTGGTAACTTATGTTTTTATAATTTCGCCAACAAGGCGTGAGGAAGCAAATAAAAACGTCAACCCGACGTGATATTTTCCAACTGACAAGCATCATTTTATAATTCTCGCCAACCAGGTGTGTGAATAGATCGTGACGTCAAACTGACG
>BGPR01030856.1:0-11456 GCA_013235015.1 Araneus ventricosus
AATTTGAAATTTAAAATTGTTAAGGGAACCATAAATTTCAAATTATGTGTAAGAGATTCAATTGCAATTGTATTCCCGGCGAACAAGCTGGTCGCCCATGGCGGCTAGTACAGAATAAAAATCATGAGTTCATAAGTTCATGATGAATAAAGCAACCACTGCTCTGAGACCCCTTCTGACCTTCTGTCCGTCCCTCTCTCTGCTTCCTCCCCTCAGAAACCACGTGATATCTCCTTTCTTGGCGATCCTACGGTCTCCCCGTTGATGGGAGCCAAGAGGCACCTTGCATAATGCATTATGAATGTGATTAAAATTACAATTTATTTGAAGTATTCCTATCAACGCATCTCGCTTTTAAAATATTTATTTTGGACTCCAGAATTTTTTTATGAAAACTATTTTCTGCTGTTTAATATACAAATAAAAGCAATCAAATTTTAAAAAAATCAATTTTTATTGTTGAAAACTATGTTTAGGATGCATTGTAGACCATTTCAGCATCCCCTCGAGGAAGATTCCTCAATCAACCGACACCGCTTTAACTTGGCGGCCGTTGACTGGTTTGCTTTAGCCACAAAAGACAAAAAACACCGCATGATTCGATGACATACATCTAATTTGTGTCTACCAGACTCAAGAGTTGCTAAAGAAAATGTGATTGAGCTTTAATTTCAACCGTCAGAAGGATAACCAGAAAAACTGGATCACCCCGCCCTGCCGAAGCATCCGGGTAACCTGAACGACAGCCGCTGCAATACCTCGAGTACTGAGACCGGAGTCCTAATAGTAATCACCGGCCCCGGCCCGACCCCTCCTGAAGGAGGTACGTACTATGACTGGTGGGGGGACCCAACGCCCTCCATTGCTATATCCTCAAGGGAAGCGAGAGCCCACTTACTTATCCGGCTTCCACTCATCCGTGTACTCGCGATGCCCCCTGGGGGAGAGTCAGAAGGATAAATAAGAAATGTAAAGCGATTAAACGATTAAAACTACGAGCAAACCGCAGCTCAAGCCTCATCATAAGATGGAACGGGTTTTCCTTGCAAAAGAGCACATGCATGGACTTCTGAGTGAAGAAATATAATTTTCAGCAATCAAAATGTTCACTATGAATGAACCAGACGAGTTCTCCTATTATTACCAAGATGTAAGGAAGGTAGAAAAAATTCTATCACGTCAGCATTCGTATCTTGGCTCTATCGTGGTATGGAGACAATTACTCCTAATGGCATGGAGACAATTATTCCTAATGGTATTCTCGATATCATCATTTTAAACGGCAGATAGACATCGCAAACTTATTTATAGATGTTACAAAACATGCAGCTAAGTCTCAAGCTGCATTTCAACCAAACACTTTTATTTTTTAGCAGGATAATTCGGCAATACATACTAAAAATATCGTGAAATATTGGTTTGCTCTTCAAAATATTCAAATTTTAAAGTGGGCTAAAGTCTACTTAGACTTGAATATAACAGAAAATGTTTAGGGCATCTTGTCTCACATGATGTTTACGGTGATTGTAAGCAATATGGCAGCAGCAATTATTTAATTAAAGCCATAGAAGCAGCATGGAAGAATTCTTCCCCTCAGAAATCAAAAACCTTTTTAATGATTCCTTACCAAATAGAATTTTCGAGTTCATAAAGATACAACATATCCTTATAAAGTACTAAAACTTTATTTTTTCAGCCTAAATTTAAGGAAATAACACTGAGACTATTTAAGTGAATAGTAATTTTGTTAGCAAATTAGCAGTGTTCAATAATTCATAAGTAAGTAATCTTTTTTCCCCTTAATTTTGTTGTTATAGATGAAACTTCATTTAATAAACTTATCTTTTTGGAGATAATAAATGTTTACTATTTTTATTTAATAAATCAAGTGATTGGAGCTATACGTCATGTATGGTGAACTGTTTTCCTTGCTATTTATATATTTTTTATTAAAATGCTTCAATTCTAATTTAATTGCCACGTAAATTGTCCACGCACCAATCTAATTATGCAATTTACGGCGCATTTTGCATGAGAAATAAGAAAGTGAAGTTACAGCACAGTGTAGGCAACGTGCAATAAGATGTCAGATGACAAGGACAGTTACGTTTTCCATGCGATTCTTATGTTATGTGACTTGACACCATAATGGGGGTTCACGCACACCGTGAACATAACTAAAGCTGCGCCCCCTCACACTACGTGTTTTTGTTAATCTTTCATCCCCCCGGAACCATCTTCTAGCAATTTTTTTCTTACACAGATTTAGGAAATTTTATATCCTAGTATATAAGAAATTAGCCTCGTCCGAACCATCACCCGCGAACATGGTGAAGTTCAGTGACTAGGTATATTGGGGCCCGACTACTAACAAATCCCGCAATCTTAAATCATCAACAGAAGAAGGCTTCTTTTTCATTTCCACAACAGATCGCTACAATCTAGCTTTTAAACTTTGTTTTCAAATGGTTATTTTTGCACCCCTTTTGTGCCTGCACGCTTGGTGGGGCCATTCTCGCCACCCTCTCGGTACGGCCCTGCTAGTATAAAATGACTGATCAGCTCCAGCAAAGTGCTCTCCTCCGCTTTCGTCTTCTTGCACTCAGTCAGTTGATATGCTGATCGCTGCAGCACGATCTCGGCTGGAGGAACCTGCAGATGTTTATGGCTGCAGTGGCGGAGTGACTGGGGGGGGGGGGCACGAGGGGATAGATTCCCCCGGCGCCAGGGCAGGGCCTCTTAGAAAGAAAAAACAGTTTTATAGAATGAATACTCGTCGCTACGGCTCCGGCCAGTGAGTCAAAACTTACTGCTTGTATGCCACTCTTAATGCCAAATGTGATGCGGAGGATTTCGTTGCGCCAATGGCTATGGTGCCAAAACGTTAATGCGTCTGTGTCATTTTTAAAGTCAAACACGATAAAAGAGCGAAAAAATACCATGGCCCGGACGCCGTTTAGACAAACTAAGTCACTGACGATGATGGGGAGAGGGGAGAAAAAAAATCATATTATAACCGAGTGCCACTTACCCTCGCCACGCCACTGCATGACTGACTGTCTCGGTTTGCTTGGCGGTTTTAGTTTTAAGTTGTTTCAAGTTTAATGTGGCTCATTAAAACTGTTGAGTTACTATAATAAATCGTTCAGCTTGTATAAACGGTATCCGGGCATAGTAATTTTCCGCCCCTCAGCAGTGGTGTAGTCACAAAATAAGCAGTGCCAGAACGTTCTAAAAGCAGTACTGGAACGTTCTAAAAGCAGTGCCAGAACGTTCTAAAAGCAGTGCCAGAACGTTCTAAAAGCAGTACTGGAACGTTCTAAAAGCAGTACTGGAACGTTCTAAAAGCAGTACTGGAACGTTCTAAAAGCCGTACTGGAACGTTCTAAAAGCAGTGCCAGAACGTTCTAAAAGCAGTGCCGGAACGTTCTAAAAGCCGTACTAGAACGTTCTAAAAGCAGTGCCAGAACGTTCTAAAAGCCGTACTGGAACGTTCTAAAAGCAGTGCCAGAACGTTCTAAAAGCAGTGCCGGAACGTTCTAAAAGCCGTACTAGAACGTTCTAAAAGCAGTGCCAGAACGTTCTAAAAGCAGTACTGGAACGTTCTAAAAGCCGTACTGGAACATTCTAAAAGCAGTACTGGAACGTTCTAGCCTGGGTGACAGAAATCCCGCTGTTTTAAGGACGTTCTCCACAATTTTTTCTTATTTATTTCTCTTTAAAGAAAACAGTGTTAGAACGGCGTTCCGCCTCCACTACGCTCCTGCCGCTCACGTATTTTAATTTGAAAGGGGACGCAATAACGTTCCGTCACCATGGCCAGTAGCGTAGCGAGAGTAAGTGGCGCCTGGGAAATAATATAATTTCTCTTATGCCAGTCGTCATCAGTGGTTTAACAAGCTTAAATGACGCCAGTGGTATGGTATTATTTTACACACCCTTATCATATTTTGCTTTTAAAATGTCACAAATGCTTCTACACCCTCCTTGCTCCCAGGTCGCTACGTCACTGATTACCATTCTAGACTGCTGCTTCTGATTTGAGTCGTTGAAGTGTGATATTAGCCAAAGCTTAACACACCATTCAACTTCAAGTATATATATGTTACTGTCAATATGGATGATCATCGCGGTAAATATGCATAATAACCTGCGATTGTTTATTTTAACCAAATAAGCCGGTTAAAGTGAAAAATTTAAGAGAATTTATCACATTAACCGGTTATTATGAATAATTACCAATGAAGTTTGTTCAATGGGATTAATTACAGTATACTCTCCATTATCCGTGCGCGGATTATCCGGTTTGCGGATTATCCGTGCTCATTCCGGATTCACAAAAAAAAATTAAAGAGAAACATTTTCACTCTTATCATGCATGTAAAATCGATGTTGATGTTCGATCGAGAGATTCATTCCGTGTAACTAGTGAGCCGTGACGGCGGAGGCTAAAGAATATATATATTTTTTTCTTCCTCCACGTGCAATCTCTACCGGTTCAACCCCTAATTTTTACGAGAAATGAATCACCCACTTCCTGCTAGCTCATTCTCGGACGAACACGCTTCTTCCTGACACGTCATTCTTTAACTTCTTTATCTTCTTTCACTTTCGCTCGTGTTCCTTTAGTTTTTGCGTCTTGTTTATCGTCAGTTAGTAGCGTGAACTTTTTTACTGGTAAAAACGAGTGGTGTGAAACGAAAACGAAACGTTTTAAACGTTAAACAAAAATTAGAAATCCTTCAAAAACTTGCTAATGGAGAATCGGCTAGTCCTGATGCAGAAGATGTACTAAATGAAGGAAATACAATTTCTTATTCTGCTGCTCTACAATCTGTGGAAACTTTGTTAGATTATATGGGACAAAGAGGATTTGCTTACGGCGACATTACTGCGGTTTGTAAAATATGTGTCGATATACGACAAGAGATGAACAAACAGCAGAAGCAAAGAAGCATAACAGATTTTTTAAAGCAGTAAATGTTAAAAGGAAAATTCCTAGTTTGATGTTATACAGCATGCAAATGTAAGTAATTTTTATATTTTTGTACTGTTGTTGATTTTTTTCTTTAATAAAATGGAGTTTTCGGATTCCTCCCGGTGATTAACCCGGATAATCGGGAGTGCACTGTACATTGACATATGATCTCATTGACCAAACTTCATGGGTAAATGTGATTAATGAAGCAAAATTATTCTAACATTCAAGGAGCAAGCGAAGCTACTAGGTTCCGGCTCCCGCTCCTAACGAAGGCGTAGGATGATTTTTAAAGAAAAAAAATCTGTCAGATGACCATAACGCGGATAGTAAAAATTCGGTTTGTCTAAATATTGTAATTAAGAAAAAGTGGGTCTAAAAACGATTACAGCAAGTGCAAAGGAAAAACAAAAGCAATGCAATCCTTAAGAAAAAATAGTTTCATCAATGCACTTTTCTTAAATTGAAAAATACAGTAAAAAAATTTGAAAAGTATGAAACATTTCAGAATATAATTTCATCAAGGCATAGTCAACCACTGGTGATTTAAAAATTAAAATTCATGATTGATTTCTAATTTTTGCTTAAGAATTAGATAAGATATTGGTTGTATGTTATCGCAACAAATTTTCAAATATGCTTTGTAAAAGAAAATACACTTTATGGATTCGATATTTCATAGATTTAATTACGTTTATCGAATGAAATCTAATTAATTTTATTATAATTTATAATGTTGTGTATCTGCGCCTTTGTTCCCGGAAACCAAGTACAATGGTTATTTATAATTAATCAAGTAACCAAGTATAAAGCGACTTTCGAAGTAGATTTTTCGTTTGCAATGTTTTATCGATTTTTCCGCCCTTTTCAGCGAAGTTCCGGACTAAAATTGTTGAAAGTTCAGAAGTTGAACAGAAGAAAAGGAACAGATTTTTTTTATAACATCTAAATGTATTTCTGATCTAGAAAGGATTTGCCTTTCGAAAGCAGGTCCACCGTCCCCAATGATTTTGATTTTCCAACTGAAATCAGCGGCCGTAGATTCACCTCAAACAACTATACAAAATATCTCAGCAACGGAGAGGAAATTAATAGAAATTGGTTGGTGTATTCTGCAGCTGGAGACTCAGTTTTCTGCGTCTACTTCAAAATTTTTGCAACGGCTACATCTTCTTTAGCAAAAGTAGCTATAGAGATTGGGGCATAATGGAGTACAAACCTTCAAAAATTATGAAACTACAAAATAAAAAAACATTTTGAAGCCCAAAAGTCCTGGCAGGAATTGAGAATTCGTTTAAAAATTTCGCGAACAATAGATGCTACTTCTTAAAGATTTTGGAATGCGCAAACCCAGCATTGGAACGCCGTTTTCCAACGTGTAGTTTTGATCGCCAAACTATACAAGAAGTTGACAGTAGAGAATATGATATGACGGGTTTGAAAGTCACCAATTGGCTAAATCAAAATTTGTTTCGATGGTGAATGTCTAGTTTCCCATTTCCAAGAGCCAGTTAAAAGCTATACTCCCAGATCGTAAGTTTGAAGTAGATTGTAGGAAAGAATTATTTGGTTTTTAGGTGCTGAGAATGTCAAAGAGAAATTAGGCGAACATTGAAGAGAACGTTCGATTTCAATTGAAAAATCTACTTTCTACTACTAAATTTAACCATTTGTTTTCACTACATTTTATGTTTTATTTTTAAGTCTTGCTTCTTTTCTTCTAGTGCATATTATTCATAATATTCAGTTACTTAAATTTATATAAATTTATGTCTATAATTGGTTTCCTAAAATTTGAGTTAAAATGATTATAAATTACACCAAATTTAAGGTAATAAATAGTTTATATGCGATGTAATATTCTATGAAATAGAAGATAATTTTGCTGAAAAGGATAAAAAAATAGCATTTTGTGATAATTGGGCAGTTAAATGCATTATGAGGCAATAATGCAATAGTTTGTTATCTTCAAATATATTCTCTTCAAATCAGCTCGTTACTGTAATTAGAAGCCGAAATATGTGTTCCCAATTACCTCGAAGTATCTGGGGTAATTGGGAACACTTCGGGGTAAAATAAAAACGCTCCTAAAAGTGAGGTTGATTAATTAATAAATTATTATTGAAAGGAACCATTGTTTAATGAATCAATATGCTTATGCATTCACAAAAAAATACAGTCCTCTTCTCCATCGCATATTATCTTTGAAAAAGAAAAGAAAGACAGAGTCTGCAAAATTCGTTCCCAATTACCTCAACTGACCTTATCCCTCCGAGCGGCGCAAACCTTTTTACGTTTCTCATGTTCAGTTCAAAAGCAGATACCTCGTATTTATATGTATATTTTCTTAAACAACCATGGATAAAGTATTCTTAATATTTGAGAGATATAATTAAATACAAAAAAGGTCGATTCATTTACTTTAAAAGCTAAGGTTTCTAACTGATAGCTAAAAGTTCAAAATAATTGGGCTCTCAGAGGGTTATACCAGAAAATCTGCGAGAGTGGCGCTAAATTCAGTACATTTGGTTCTAAAATGGATTTTAAAACAAATGGATTGTTTCTTTCTTTAGTAAATGTGTTCTATTGCTTCTTCGTACTAAAATCTGTTGCCTTGGGTATATAATATATGATAGCTGGAGCAAAATTCCCACTGTGCCATTCAGTTTTTAAGAGAAACCTTAGAAAAATACATCCACGCACCGAAACATTAAAAAAAAAAAAATAGAGACGTTTATTGAGATGCAAGGTGAAAACAAACTAGGTAGATAAGCCGCAAGTAATTTTATTACAGGGCAGCTGCTCAAAACTGATGAGAATTACAATGTGTAGCTTTATTGAGAGAGTCTTTCTTTTGACTTGCACCAGAAATATTGGTTATTTTAATATTAATTTTGCTTCCTTCAATGGGGCAAATATTTTGATGATTTAAGTTTTTGTGTGATCCACCAAAGAGCACCAGTGTTTTAAATTATATTCATTAAATTACAAAAGTATTATGTCGATCTTTCCCTTTCTTTTATGAAAACTCTAAATGAAGTTTCAGTTTTTGTTGTCTCGTTTTAAAGCACGCGTGGCAGTTTTATTCCACAGATAATCGATCGTTGCGCCACCAAGTTGGGACTTCAATTCTACTTCCCCACAAATGTATCAAATGAAAAGAGCACACAGGCAACTTGTAAATTGTCACCTGCCTACCAATTATCGAAAATGTGACGCTCATACAGTGGGTGGTTCAACTGTAGGGTATGATGCGGTTTTGCTTCCAGCTACTTCGTTTCGCCAACTGTTAATCGCCAAGAGATGCACTCCTCGACGTTGACGCTGATTTGTTTTGGGTCCGCAGAGATGTTTTTATTGGTCTCTCGCTCATCGCCGCTTCTTGCACATTGTTTTAATTGGTCGCCTCTTTGCGTCGGCTCGAATTTTGAAAATTGGGATAACTTCCCAACGGATTTTTCTCGACTGATGGTCTACGCTTGTGTTGATGTTTTGACGAAGGAACCTTTTCGGTTTGATTGTTGCAATATTTTTCAAGTCTTCCATTTGATATCCATGGCTTCAAGGTCTTCGAAGTGCAATTCTTGTGCCAAAAGGAACATTATTTTGCTCATGTTCATTCTGTTGAAACCTTTTACCAGCTTAAAACAGCTGACGCCATTGTTGTTTTACGGTGGTGTATGGATCAAGGTTTGATAGCCAGCATTATCATTTCAGTGTTTTCCTGTATGTTTTATTCTGATTGTTTTGATGCCTTACGTTTTCAATGAACAAGCGAAGCTACTAGGTTCCCGTTTTGCTGTTAGCTAAGCCATTTCAGATGCCGTGCTCAATCCTTTTTATTTGATATGCCACAGGCATCGTGTACGCAAGAGACCAATAAAAATATCGCTGCACACCCAAAACAAAAGTTGGCGACGCCGCTCAGAGTTGCGCGCTAAAAAAAAAAAAAAATGGCGGAAAACCAGACCGCACCGTAGACTACAGTTTACCCAGTGGGATGCCAATATAATGTGACCACTTTAAAATTTGTATATTTTTTCGGATTTTTTCCGAAAATCTGCATGGAATTTTTTAGAAATTTCGAACATGTAAAGATTAGGCTTGAACTCGCATTTTGCGGAGAAGATTCGATCACGAAAGTATTTAGGGGACGGACCAGAAAGTAATGAAGACAAAAAAAAATCGACTCATCCCGTTTCAAAGAAAGCTTATAATGAGATGAAACTTTCATCAATGGTTATGTTTAATGTAAATAATATTTAGATGCATTTTCGTAAACATAGCCCAAATATTAGGGAAGATATAAAGTTTTCTTTAAAAAATACCAAATTCCTCAGCGTGTTTTTTGCTTATAACTTGCAGAGTTGTAAACCAAATTGCATGAATTTTACAGAATATGTGTCAATCTATTAGACAAGCATTGCATTGAAATGTGAAGTAAATACTTTGAATATTAAAGGAAATATCAGTATTTTTAGTAAATGATTGTAGCGTACTTGAACAGTGATATTGAATTTTATGAAAGTTGAATATCATGAATACTCATGTATACTTAAGTTAAATACATAATTAAAATTAGTTAATAATAATTAGAATAAGTTAAATGCATAATAAAATTACAGATTACTATTCGAAGATTCAACTTTAAAAAATATCAGTTTGTGCAAGAACCCTCAGCGTATCTCAGAGTGTACCGAAATTCACCAAGTTGCAATGCTGATATCTTTCTGAATTCTAATGGTACTGAACTGGAATTTGTATATAAGTTGCCCTATATATCTGGCTCTTAAGTCATGAAAGTAAAATTACTCTACATTTTGCACATGAACAGTAAAAATTCAATTACTAAAAATGCTCATATTTCATTTAATATTCAAAGTATTTACTTCAAATTTTATTGCAATGCTTCTCTAACATATTATCACGTATTCTGTAAGTTTCATACAATTTGATTTTAAACTCTTTAAGTTATAAACAAAGAATCTGCGGAAAAATTTGGAATTGTTTAAAAAAACCTTTATATCTTCCCGAATATTTGTGCTATGTTTACTAAAATGCATGTAAATATTATGCACATCAAACATAACCTTTGATGAATGTTTCATCTCATTATCAGCTTTCTTTGAAACGGGATGAGTCGAATTTTTTTTTTGTCTTCGTCACTTTCTCCTCGGTCCCCTAAATACTCTCGTGATCGAATCTTCACTGCAAATTGTGAGTTCGATCCTAATCTTTACATGTTTGAAATTATCAGATAATCCATGCAGATTTTTGGGAGATATTCGAAAAAATATTCAAATTTTAAACTGTCCACATTATATTGGCAAACCACTGTATATTAGCTATCTGTATGCTAGAGCAGAGGAGAGACCTTAGGAAGCGTGGGAACCAACTAGAAACAATTCTATAAAAATATTTAGTTTTTAAGAATCTAAAGATTTAGAGTTGAGAAAAAACGAGCGGGAGTTTTCTTCCCTTGGTTTTTCTAGTTTGTTAATATGGTATGACGTATTTCGTGCTTCGTAATATGGCAAAGAAAACCGAGTATGCCTTTTGACCTTTTCTTTTCTTGTGATTGGAAAGAAAATTGATGCACTCTGCATTTACGGTGATAAACAACATTCCTTCATTCAACATTCATTGCTCTACATGTTCCGTGAAAAAGCCGGTTTTGTTCGACTTTTCATTCAGGTCAATTGATGTTTTGACTAATTAGATGACAGATTTTTGAGGATTGATTTATTATCGCACAATATTTCTATACTAGAAAATCCCCCGTCATGGTATGACGGGTGCAAATTGCCTCTTCATTCGAGAGATTTCCCGTCAAATTTGACGTGTTTAAATAGATATATATGCGAGAGGAATGTTTAACATTGAAAACAAATAAAATAAACATATGCTTTATGACAGGACAAAATTTGTTTATTTACATATTGTTTACATATTTCTTTATTCAAAAAATCATCGTGACATCCAAAAAATCCAACGTGGTATCCATCCGTGAAATCCATCGTGCACTGTGGCATCGAAATTATATCACGCTCATGATATACCACTGACGTTATTTACTACTTTCTATTCCAAAACGGAAAATAATTTGAAATATATGATTAATATAACTTAAAATTTCTCAGGAACTATTGATCATAGCGAGATAAATTTTATATCAATAGATAGAAAATTTTATTTCAGTATTTTAGAGCTATTAAATTTGAAATTAGAACGAAAATTACTCTTAAATTTAAAATTACTGAAATTTAGGTTCTCTAACAATGAAATAATGTTGTTTAACGTCTCTCAGTGCTATGGCGCGAGTTTTATTGTTGGTGACGTCAGAACGTTACTGAGAGATCTGGGGCTATTATATTAGTAATATCGTCAACCCATAAGTAATGGGCTTGTTTAGCGTAGTTATCACATAGCAGTGGCGAATCTAGGATTCCGGTCTGGGGGGGGGGGGGGGGGGGGGGGG
>BGPR01030857.1:4446-18403 GCA_013235015.1 Araneus ventricosus
AAGTTAGAAGCTAAGAGAGAGCAACAGCCTCTCATGGCCAACTTCTCACCACGACGTCAAAGAAGACAAGAGGGAAGTTGTAGCCGGAAGGGAGAAATGATCACCAGAATACCTCTAAGTCGTGATGAACGTCGCACTTAAGCCCTTAACTGAATAATTTTCTTTGCTACCTAATAAGATGATCCCTTCTGTTTTAGAAAGAGGATGTCCTTTCCATTCATCTCAGAAGGAATATAATACTTGAGATGTTTATAGATTCTACGAAACTTTTGTGTAAAATTATGAAGCTAATTAATGATTAAATTTTAGTTTTAAGACTAAAAATGCGATAATTCGATGCACGAGAACTCTCAGGCTTTTAAGTGAAGCGGTTAAAGGAGATGTACCCATGAGGGCAATAATGGTAGAACATAATCATCGTTTTTGTCTGAAAATAGTTCAGAAAGAAACGTATGAAATGAATTTCTCAAAGACATTTCAGTCATAATATAACTAGTAACTAATCTTTTAGTTTATAAATGTTTGAAGATGTTTTGTTTTTTCTGAAACATATAAACGACCCCTAAAACACCAAAAAATGCTCTTCCTTTAGTAAAATGATGAAAATATCGTTACAGTTTAAGCTTCATTTTATATTTCGTCATGAGACCCTTAATTTCACAGAAAATTGCAGAGAATTAAGGGAAGTTGTACCTTCTATGTCTTACTCGGGATGATGATGGGAATAATAATGTTTTCGCAAGTCAAACAGATGGCGAAGCGGACTCAACATTTCACATTCCTTTTAGAGAAAAGCTGGTATTTATGAAAAGAGTGCGTGAAAGTTAGTGTGGAAGATTGTACTAATTAATATTAAAATTGTTGTTCTGGATTAAGTGACCTAACAAAACTAAGTGCCATCTTGTTTTAATTTTACATCAAAGGAAGGAAGGAATTTGATAACTTTGGTCATTGGTATCTGTTTGAAATGGAATTTTTAGGAAATCCCCATCCGTGTCGGATGCTCTGGAGAGCAGCCAACATTTAAGGCGCTTGTTTCATTTGAATTCCGTAACCACTTCGTCGTTTACGTGACTCTGTCTCAGGATGAGTTTTTCAACCTTTTGGAGTCTTCGGAAACGAGAGATCGGCAACAGCCATTCACCAAAAAGCGGTGGGGAGGGTGGTGTTCATCCCGTTTCCATGGCAATGCCGCTCTACTTTGTTCTTTCTCGGATACGAAGTATTGTAATAGTCAAATAATTCGACTTCGAGATCCCCGAGTCCAAAAAACTCCCCAATTTTTGGAATTATGTTTGCCTGTCGGTGAGTACGATAACTCTGAAATACAGCAAGCTAGAAGCATGCAACTTGATTAGTCCAGCTTAGTTGTTTTAACATTCCATTTTGAAGCAACTCGAGAGTTATTTTGGAAAGGACTTCATTTTGAACCATGGTCAGATGACGACACCTTAGCCTTTCTCCAAACTTCCCTGCACCACACCAGTGAGAAGACATTTGGCCCCCTACTTAAGATTTAACGTATAACAGGCCAACATACAGGGCGGATCTTCATTCAAATCGGGTTTCGAACCTGGAACAAACCTGGCCACTAAACCGAGACCTTACCACTAGGCCACCGTGGCCTGGATGAAACTTAATATGAGGTCTTTACATAGAAATTGTATATTTCTATGAAATTGTGGAAATCCGTCGACGGGAAGTCTCTCTGCCCGTCTGTTAACATGATAACTCAGAAATGCAAAGAGTTTGATGGATGAAATTTGGTACATGGTTTTATCACCAAAAGTGTAGATCTCTATCAAACTTTGGACCAAATCCATCAAAGTGTTAACTGTCTGCTGCCCAGCATATTCGTGGAAATGTGAATGCGACAGCTCAAAAACACAACAAGCTAACTAAATGAAATTTGGTTTGTGGTCTTTGCATAAATGAAATTTGGTTTGGGATCATCAAATTCATTAGCGAAAACAGAGATCTTTTCCGGCCTCCCTAGCCTTCAACATCCCAGCGAGCTGAACTAAGTAGCTCAATCACCGGACCGGATCACCTTCAAATAAAAGAAAGGTATTTCAACATCTAAAGAAAAGAAGACTATTACGAACTAATAGTGTAAAAGTGAAAATCCCTGTGCTGTACATAATGTATATATTTTCTTCTTTTTGTCTATTTTGTTTTTCTTTTTCTTAAATAAAATTCCCGTGTCTTGCCCATCAAACCGTTCAGTGACCGATCTGGTCACGGGTACGGGGGTAAGGGACGGCGTTCTGTTCTGTGGTCTTTGCATCATAATAGTAGATTTGTTTCAAATTGTGGACCCAGTCGACGAAAGCAGAAGGTCCAAATGCATACACGATTCTCTAGAACTAAGCTTAACCCTTTGCAGACAGGTACGGTATCAGTTCACCGATCTCTGGATTGAGGTGTAGGAAATGCAGTTAACGAATAGGATAGCGGCTTAAATTCGGACACAAATGTGCATATTATCCATCCATTCAAACCCCTAATCTTATTGCACTATGAAAAATAAAGTTTTATATAATTAAAAGATTATTAGACTTGGCAAAATTGGGATGGTGTATAAAGTGCGCTAACCTGATCTGAGTGTTCTAAAAAGTTACCCGTTCGCAAAGGGTTAACAGAAAACGCGCCATATTGTGGAAGTATATGAGAAAGTTAAGAAGTGAACACTTCTTCCCTTTCTTGTTTTATTCGCCAATTACTTTAGTAAGCTCGTATTAAAACACAGTTCTTCAAAGTGCTGAAGCATATTTGACTATTATTATATAGTTAAGATCCTTGTAATTTCCTAAAAATTTCTGAGTGACGTCTTTCAAACTAATAAATGCTTTTTTTCTCGAATTTTTTATCCTTTATTGACTGTCTTATATTTTGAGATGTGTAAAATCAAAGAAAGTCCTTTAGCTGACGAACAATATCCTTTGTTTTCACCTTCCGATAAATGTGGATAAAATATCAATTAAATATCGAACGCAATCACTATTTTTTTCCCAAAGCTTTATCCAAAACTTAAGCCCTAATTTTATATGCAAGGTTGGGAAAAGGACTTGTTTTCGATCCACTAAGTTTCTCCGAATCACATTCCTTGATCCTTGATTTAAATTTTTCCTTGGAAGCCATTCTTTCCTTATCATCCAGTGTTGTTTTTAAATATTCAAACTCACATAGGAAACAAAGCAGTTTGCATAGCCATCTTGCTGGCCCAACAATATGGTTAAGACGTTAAAATCCCCACAAATTTGCCATTTAAAGTCTTGATGTTTTATTTTAATGAAGAGAAAATCAAGTTATAAGAAAGAAATGTTAAAATCATATTCGAAATTCATTGCTTATTGCTTTCAATATATTTACCTTCTTGGTTGCAATCAAAAAATGCATTTCTTGTATCGATTCTTAAAACTACTTACCGTATTTTTGAGTTATCGTGTTTACATACACTCGAATAGGCGGACCG
The DNA here is from genome assembly GCA_013235015.1 of Araneus ventricosus. Taxonomy (NCBI): domain Eukaryota; kingdom Metazoa; phylum Arthropoda; class Arachnida; order Araneae; family Araneidae; genus Araneus; species Araneus ventricosus. The sequence continues at coordinate 7,922 of BGPR01030857.1, forward strand.
ACAGACAGTCAATCCTTTGATGGATTTGGTCTAAAATTTGATGCAGATCTATAATTCTGGTGATAAAACCACATACTAAATTTCATCCATCTAGCTTGTTGTGATTTTGAGTTTTCGTGTCCGTATGCATGACGACGAGTAGACAGACAGATTTCCCGTTGACGGATTTAGTCCAAAATTTGATGGAAATCTGCAATTTTGGTGTAAAGATCACATACCAAATTTCATCCATTTAGCATGTTGTGATTTGAGTTTTCGTGTCCTATTCATGCCAACGAGCAGACAGGCAGAGTTCCCGTTGACGGATTTCGTCCAAAATTTGATAGAAATCTATAATTTCGGTGTTAAGATCTTCATTCATCTACCTTGTTGCGATTTTGAGTTTTCACGTCCTCATGCATACCGACGAGTTGACAGACAGATTTCCCATGCATGGATTTCGTCCAAAATTTGATGACTAAATTGCAATTTTGGTGTAAGATCGACATACTAAATTTCATCCATTTAGCTGTTGTGTTTGAGTTTTCGATTGTCCTATCCTGCCCAACTGAGCGACAGCCGGTTCCCGCATGCACGGATTTCGTCCAAAAATTGATAGAAATCTACAATTCTGGTGTTAAGATTTTGAGTTTTTTCGTCGTATGCATGCGAAGGCTGACAGACTTCCCTTTGACGGTTCGTCAAAATTCAGAAATCTATAATTTTGGTGTTAAGATTTTGAGTTTTCGTGTCCATATGCATACCGAAGGCGTAGACTTCCTTTACGACGGTTCGTCAAAATTTGATAAATCTCTAATTTGGTGTTGGATTTTTTTTGAGTTTTCATTGTCCATTAATACGTACCGAAGAGTGAGACTTCCTTGTTAGTTCGTCCAAGAATTTGTTCGAGTCTGTAATTTTGGTGTTAAAGTTGCGAAGGTTTCGTGTCCATTATGCATACCAGAAGGAGCTGACAGACTTCCCTTTGAGCCAGGTTCGTCCAAATTTGATAGAAATCTATAGTTTTTTGGTGTTTTGAGGTTTCATTAAAATTGTGCATGTAGCAGGCAGACAGACTTCCCGTTGACAGTTTCCGTCAAGAGTGATGAAATCTCTAATTTTTAGTGTTAAGATTTTTGAGTTTTCGTGTCCCGTATCATTACCGACGAGAGCAGACAGATAACCGGTGAGGCGGATTTTGTCCAAATTTGATCTATAATTTTGGTGTTAAGATCTTCATCCATCTACCTTGTTGTGATTTTGAGTTTTCACGTCTTTATGCATATCGACGAGCTTACAGACAGACTTCCCGTACATGGATTTCGTCCAACATTTGATAGAAATCCTGCAATTTTGGTCGGTAAGGATTCACCTTTTAATTTCATCTAATCTTTGAGCTATCATGTTCGCATATCTATACAAAAAACAAGAGATTTTCAAACAATAGTTTTTTGGACATGCAGGGGAAACATGGCTAGAGTTCATCAAAATCTTGAGGATCAAATTTTTTATCGAATGATTTTTTTTCTCTTTGTATAGTTCATTACTTGATAAAAAAGTAGTAGCAAATTTGATAAGCTTGCATGGTATTGGTTTAGTTTAGTTTAGTTAGATCAACGTCCAGTTTAGAAGCTACGCTGTGAAATCTATTTTGTGACCGTGTATAGATTTGAGAGCCCTGGGCTACAGTTGTTGGCGCCCATCAAGACTAACAACTAGGAATTTGAATTACCTTTGGCCCAAAGAAAATACTTAGATAATAAAATAATTAAGGAGCAAAAAAAATGTCCCCTGTTCTCTGATTAATGCCTTAAAATTTGACAATTTCTGAGACTTTTTCGTATTTAAGGTATAATTAAATAAGCTTTTTTGTTCCAAAATTGAGTAATTACGATGCTGTAAATTTGAGCCCTGGAGCTGCAAGGTTATTTGGCGCCCCATCAAGACCTTAACTTCAGGAATTTGGTGCTTTGGCCCAAGAAAATACTTAGATATTAAATAATTGGAGCAAAAAAATGTCCCCTGTTCTCTGATTAATGCCTTAATATTTGACAAATCGGAGACTTTTCGTATTTAAAATTATAATTAAATAAACTTTTTGTTTCAAAATTGAAATAATTTCAGGATGGTAAATTTGTAGAGGCCTTTGGATGAATGGCACCCCTGGGTTATAGCCCATTGGTTTAAACGGTCCTTTGGAAAGTAAAAAGAAACCAAAACCAGTGCTCATCCAGATAATTTAAGTAAAGAATGGTATGATTTCTGTCTTCCGGGAAGTCTATAATATCGATATAAACAAAACATCAAAATGGCATTCAAATAAAAGCTAATTAACCCCTTAACTGGGTTGTCCGTACGCCGTACGTGAACAGAATTATATTATAAATTTAAACTTATAAAATACTACATAGTCATTCACAGACGATATAATTCGATACAAAAATTACGAAGAATCCATAAACACTCCAACTGTCTTTTAGACTCTAAATTGAATTAAAATGACAACGCATTCCCAAAATGCTAGAAGGTGTTGTTTATACCTTGTTTAATCCCTTAAGTGCCGCGCCCGTCATATTGACATGCATCGAATTATCGCATTTTTAGGCTTATAAACTAAAATTTAATCATTAATTAGCTTTTTAATTTGACACAAAAATTACGTAGAATCCATAAGCATCTCAAGTATTCTACGCCTTCTTATGAATGAAAACGACAGCCCCTATCCAAAACAGGGGGGTTATCTTATTAGATAGTAAAAAAAAAAGAAAAAAATGCGATCCTGAAGGGGTTAATTGCTAAAAATATCAAATTGCTACAATTAATTTAAAATGACATTAATTATTAATTAACAGCGGAACCATAAAAAGGTTGTATTTTCTCTTCTTAAATGTAATAATTTATTTTACACTAGTGTCTCCGAATATTTGAATTTTAATAGACTAATGGAATTAAAATATGGGAATCTGGGAAAAATTATAAAACTTCCTGAATAATGTCCGTTTCAAAACCATCAGAGTTTATATTTAAATATTCAATATTTAAACTGAATCTACAATTTATGAAATAATTCAGAGATATTAATAATATGTAATTAATTATAATGCTACCACGCTATTGATACTAAATCTTGAAATCTTTACATAAATTTTGTTTAAAACTTTCATTAAAAAATTTAATTAACATTTAAAACTCTTATTATTTTTTAAAAAATTTTTCTTTCTCACGAAAATACTCAGAAAGCAATCTAGCGCTCCTCCTTTTGAAAGGGATGCTTTGAAACAGGTAATCAATAGAAAAATGTGGTTTTAGAACGAATGTGGCGCCATCTGTGAATGGTCTTTGCAAAGTTTTTATTTCTAGATAGATTTTCTAATAGTGAATGATAATTGAGAAATCCCGAGTTACAAACTACAATTCCAAAACATTACTTTTTTGTTTTCAAAAATAGTTACGCATTATTTCATAAGAAAATGAAAAACAATATTGCTAGGACTAAACAGAATTCTGACTGGCATTTCCTGTTATTAGGCCGTTTTCCTGTAATCATGGTTATGCTTACGTTCCAATTTTTCTGTTTCTAAATAAACTAAGAGCAAAGTTGCATTTCAACTCAAGCCAAACATATTTTCATTTAGATCACTCCAGTTTCAGAAACCAAAATGCTTCCCTAAACAGGTCCATTTTGTTTTCTTAATAATGTTTCTTTGAACAATCTAAATTGAATAAAGTGCAAAATATTAATGCAATCGTCGACTAAGAAGAATATTTAAAAAAATGCAATGTTTTTAAAACCTACAGTATAGTTTTCATTCATTTTTCACAGAAACGAAAATTCATCTCAACTTTTGTGTCGTTATAAGCTCGAAATGCTACACGTTTTATTTGAACAGAAGCGAACACGAAAAGAACCAATAAACTGGATAACTATATTTCTTTAAAATCAACACCAATTCAGCCTATCCAAATGGTCCACTCAACGAAGGCCAAAAATAGACGAACAGAAAAAAAAATGTAGTTTTGAAATTTGGCACAGTTGTTGGGGGTAGTGTCCTAAACGATATACTAAAAGCCCCCGCCGGTGGGGGTACGCGGGGGGGTACCGCGCCCTTAAAGGGGGCATTTTCAGTTTTTCTTAAATATCTCGAAAACTATGCGCTCTAGCGAAAAATACCCAATTACAAAATTAAACTACATGAAATTTCGTACAAAAAAAGTCCTACAAATTTTTGTAGCATCGATAGATTAGAAGATACAGGGGGATTCAAAAGTGAATATATCTAAAATTCCTTATTGTAATGGAAATTAAAAGCGCTGAATCTACAACCCTCGGAAAAATCTCATGCTTATATAATAATTATACAAGGGTAGTATTGTATGTGTAGGTGAGGGGGGTGACGAACCCATTTGATGAACAATTATGTTCCCTTCCTCCCCTCACATCCGTTCCCCTTCACAAGTTTCCTTCTACTCGTAGTTCAGTCAACGAATTGTAAATTTAAACAATCGTGTAGTTTTGAAATTCGGCGCAGTTGTTGGAGAGAGTGCCCTAAACGCCATACTAAAACTCCCCGCTGATGGAGGGTACGCAGGTGGTACAGGGGGTTGAAAAGGGGGGATTTCTCAGTTTTTCTTAAATATCTCGAAAACTATGGGTCTTAGCCAAAAACTCTTAATTGCAGAATTAAGTTACATTAAATATCATACAAAAATAGTTCTACGTATTTTTCGTAGGATGAATATTTTAGAATATATAGCGGTATGAAAAAGTGTATAATTAAAATAAGTGATTCAAAATGTTATATATCAAATTAGATATTCAAATGCTACAATATATATATATATATATATAGTCGCTAAAAAAAGTAGTCGGACACTTGAAAGAAAAAAAATTGAAGTCGATTATTTCTGTTATTTTTGGGAATAGCTATAACTTTTTGTAGTATCTTATGAAACGTACAACTAGACATAATTGAAGAAAAAAGTAGCTGAATAAATTAAATAATTACACGATTTTTACAACTTTCATTACCAATAAAGTGAAAACAAATGTCAAAAAAGTATTCGGACAGTGAGAGAAATTGAAGTCTTTTGGCGATAAATCAAAAGAAATAAAATGCTTACATGCTTTAAAAAACTGCAACCCTTTGGTTAATCAGTCCTAACAATGAAAATCGGAAAGTGTTTTGTAACGTGAAACATAGGTCGAAAGAAACCTGAAATTAGAACTGAAATGAAAAAACTCATTGTAGATCACTATAAAAGTGGAAAATCTATTCGAAAAGTAAGTGATATTTTAAAAATAAGTAAATCAACAGTATTTAGTATAATTTCTAAATACAGGAAAACTGGCTCTGTAGAAAATAAAGCACGGACAGGATGGCCAGCAATTTTCAAACGTCGTGAGCAGAGGTGGTTTGTTAAAAAATCACTATCAATCCGAAGATAAGTGCTGTTTAAATAACACTTGAAGCTAGAAAACGTTTCTGGAAAATATCTCATCCTGAAACTGTAAGAAACATAATGAGGAATCATAACTTTCATGCTCGAGTTGCTAGAAAGAAACCGTTTATTAGTAGAGTGAACCAGAAAGAGAGATTGAAACTTGCTAGATGTTATTTAAAAAACCTAAAGAGTTTTGGGAGTCTGTAATTTTTGTTGACGAAAGAAAATTTAATGTTTTTGGTTCAAATGGAAAGCAAAAGGTATGGAGAAGACCTAACACTGAGCTTAAACTAAGAAATCCTCATGCTACAGTAAAACATGGCGGCGGCAGCTAACTTGTCTGGGGTTGCATGAGTAGCTTTGGAACAGGAAACCTAGAATTAATTGACAGCAAAGTCAATGAATATGGTTACTTAGACATCCTTAAAAGAAATATAAGACAAAGTGCTAAAAAAAAAAAAATGGGAATTTTGGCCAATTTTAAATTCTACCAAGACAACGATTCGAAGCATACGTCCCATATTTGTAGGCTATGGGCTCTCTATCATTGTCCTTGGTCATTAAAACGCCAGCCCAAAGTCCTGACCTTAATCCTATAGAACATTTATGGGATAATATACAACAACGTTTACATGAAAGTAATATTACGAGCAAAAATATCCTGAAAGAAAAACAAATTGAAGCATGGAGAAATTTTGATCCCAATACATGCAAGAAATTAGTCAATTCAATGCCAAGTAGATTGAAAGAAGTAATAAAAAACAAGGGTCGGACAACAAAATACTAAAATAGTGCTTTCAAGTAGTAAAAGTATTTTTTGTTAATTAATTTATAAGTGTCCGAATACTTTTTTGGACTGAAATTCTACTGTAAAAGGATTATAGCGTTAATTATACTTTAATTTTTAAGTTTAAGAAAACTATTTCAGTAGCATATGTATTTTCACACCTTGTAGGATATAAAGACATGATTCGTTTTGATATATATTGTTTTAATATTTTTTATTTGATGAATAAAGTGTTATTCATCTTGGTGTCCGAATACTTTTTTGGGTGACTGTATATATATATATATATATATATCCACATAAAATATACATAACCCATTTTTACTCTTGTTCGTAATCGAATTCCATCATATTTTTCTACTATTTGATCAAATTCGAACTCCTCCTCTTCTTCTAGAGGGACACAGGTACATGGCAGATGCTACAAATAGAAACACATTGCTAAACAAGTGTTGCAACGCCGCTCCTTTGGTTGAGGAGAGATCAGATTTGATCTTGGTTGATGATTTGTCAAATGCTGCATATCTATAGTTATTCAAATTATGTCCATTAGCAAGGGCTTTGTATATGACTAGAAACATCTTCTCACCGGCTTGTGAGATAGCATCTGGTGTTGATGAGGGGTTATAAAAATTGTCAGCAATGTTTTTCATCTGGTTCATTTGGTTTCTGAACAATGTAACTATAGTGCTTTGCTTTTTTTCTAAATAGCTGATGTTATGTCGCAGCCACTGAATGCATGGAGAAAGAGGATAGTTTGGGGGAAAAGAAAGTTCTTCCTAGAGCTTTCTTGTAGAAAATAATTTAGCTTCGACTTTTCTCTTGCCAGGCTTCAGAAAATAAATGTTACTTTCTAGTGGTGCCAAAACAATCAGTAACACGACTAAATCTGCGTCTTGCCCTGTTATAGCAACAATAGGATGAGAAATTGCTTTCCCACATCTCACAATATAAGTATCAGCATCTCCTGTAGCGATTCACGCGTCAATTCCTTTTGAAGCCATTTTCTGTGTTAGTAATTGAATAAACCTGGTCTTATTCCTTTCGTTGGCAGGAAAATGTTCCTGTTGAACTGTGACATATTGGTTGTGAGCCTTCACGTTATACTCAACATAGATATGTAGATTTAGGTTACACTATCTAAATATACTGATTTGATGCATTAATACAACCAAAAGACTGGACAAGAGGGATCTTGTGGAAGGGAACGGGCTTGAGTATACGAATGTATATAATATATTCGTATATACCCTGTATAATTATTATATACGAATGAGGTTTCCCTGAGGGTTGTTGCTTCAGCACTTTTTATTGATTTTACCATTACAATAAGGAATTTTAGAAATATTCTATTTTAAATCCTCTTCTGTCTGCTAAACTATTAATAATAAAAAAAATTTAGGACTATTTTTGTAGGAAATTTAATGCAATATATTCTGTAATTAAGAGTTTTTCTTTAAAGCCCATACTTTTCGAGAAATTTAAGAAAAACTAAGAAATCCCCTCTTGAACCCCCCGCACCCTTCCACCGGTGGGGACTTTTAGTATATCGTTTAAGGAAGTCTTTCCAACAATTGTGCCAAATTTCAAAACTCCAACTTTTTTAAAATCTACAATTCGTTGACTGGACTACGAGTAGAAGGAGACTTGTGAAGGGCAACGGATGTGACGGGAGGAAAGGAACACGAATGTTCATCAAATAGGTTTGTCAGCCCCTCCCCCGCTCCTACACATACAATACTACCCTCTCATAATTATTATATAGGTATGAGGTTTTTATGAGGGTTGTTGATTGAGCACTTTTAATTGATTTTACGTTTACAATAACGAATTTTAGAAATATTCACTTTTGAATCCCCCTGCACCACAAAAACAAAACGCCGTCCTCTCTGCCCTTACTAATTGCCCCTTAATTCCTTATCGTTAGTGATTTTTCTATTTTGATTGTAAGTGAAGGTTCCCAAAAGAGGCTATTAAAAATTGCATAATGATATTTGCTTTTTTCTTTAGACAGAACTCAGTCGATCTTTTAATAAACTATAGAAGCGAAATCCATTTAAAACCAGGGGGAGTGGTCTCCCCTAAACTTTGTCGTATACTCCCTAACTCATCTAGAGAAAAAATAAGCTAAAAGGCAGTAAAACGCGCCAAGCGTCCCTAACGCAGGTGGAGAAAAAGTAAGCGAAACGGCATACCATGTGTTTCATGCAGCAAGGAGGAAGTAAAATCAAGAAGCCAGTGTGATTACGCAATAGGGCTGCGCGTAAGATAAAGAAAACCAAATTTGTAATTTCAACGCCTTTTTTCTAACCGATGGAAACAAAAATTGGACACAAATCTACAATTAAGGTTAGAAGCCAACAAACCAAATTTCTTTTATCTAAATCATTGTGTTAAGGAGTTATTGTGCTCACAAATATGCGATTATACAGACCGACAGATAGTCAACTCTTCGACGGATTTGGTCCAAAATTTTATAACGACCGACATTCACGATGATAAAATTGTGTACCAAATTTTATCTATCTAGCTATTTAAGTTTTTGAGTTTGCCTGTCCACGTTCATGTGAGCACGATGACAGACAGATTTCCCGTGGACGGATTTTGTCCAAAATTTGAAAGAAACCTACAAATTATGTGTAAAGATCACATATCAAATTTTATCCTTGTAGCTCTAATAGTTTTCAGTTTTCGAGTTATCGTGTTCACAGACAGAAACACAGACATAATTCCAAAATTGGGTTTTTCGGACTCGGGGAGGTCTAAAACCTGGCGATTCACCAAAATCTCGATTTTGAGTTTTTTGACGATTACAATACATTCTCTTTGTATACTTCGTATACGAGAAAGTGAAAAAAACTGACAGTAGATTAATCTTATTCTTTAAGGAAATTGTAAATGAATAATGTAATGAATTCCGAAGTCTTTACCTGTTTTTCTCCATTTTCCGCATACATATCTTCATGTATATCTCGTAGACTCACTAGGTCTAAGTCGATAGAGCCAGATATTGCTTTGAATTCGTCCTAAAAATACAAAAAAGAGAGATGAAACATTTGTTCACTTCATAAACAAATCCGATTCTAATGTGATGATCATATTTCTCTAACATATCATATCGGATTTTACTTTTACTTTACAACTTTTTTCAGGAATTTCAGAAAAATACTTGCCTTTCTCCTCAATTACGTATTTGTGCTATGATTTTTACGATTTTTAACTTTAATTAAAGAGATGCGTTTTCGTGAAAATTTATCCTGCTTGAAAACTTTGCTTCGCGGTGAGCAAAAAAAAAAGTTTCTTCCAAATACAGTCCGACCTCGAAAATCCGGACTTCTAAAATCCGGAAACCTCCGAAAACCGGACGATTTTTTTCAACTCATGACGAGAAAAAAAAATTTCTAAAATAAATTTTAAAATAGAACGCTTGAGGCAAGATGTGGAAATTCCAGTCATTCTATTCATTTTAAACTACTATTTTTTTGTCTTTATATCATTTTTAATGTATCTATGTTTTTATTGTTTAAAACGTGTTTTTATATGGAGATGTTGGAATTGACGTCAAGGTGTAGATCAGCATACGTCTCGATTTGTTGGGCATGCGCAAACGTCACAGGCGTTACCAAGGCAACCATTTGCCGTTGCCTTGCGACTCCCGGGTCTGTTCTGAAGACGTCTGCACATGCGCGCTTAATTGTGACGTAACTTACCTACACGGTGACATCAGAACTTTGACATCTCTATTGGTTAAAGTAAGATATCTAAAATCCGGAAAATTCCGAAATCCGGACCTTCCAAACCTCCGATTAGTCCGGATTTTCGAGGCTGTACTGTACAATTATAAAAAGAATTTTAAAAATTCCATGCATTTTCTTGCATTAAATTTCGACTCCTTTTGTTCCCTCACTATGAGTTTGTTCTAGGAATTTACTAATTATACTCGGTGCTTGGATCGCTCAAGTTCTGTAATTCATCACAATATTTAAGTGATGCATTTTTGTTCATTAATGGAAAATTCTGCTAAAATAACTTTGTAACATTGTCACACACTTACATCCTACACCTGATGTTCTACGTCACATATAGCTTCATTAAAAAGGCCTGTCCTTAAATATATCAGAATAAGATGAGGAAATGTAGGACAATCTCACCAAAGAAACAGGTATCGGATATCCTCAATAATTAGTATACACAGTTTATCAAATAAATACTCAAACCTGCGGTCATAAAAACTCTACTGTACAAAACTTAGGGTTATATCAATCATTTTCTCT
>BGPR01030858.1:0-18402 GCA_013235015.1 Araneus ventricosus
TCTGGATACAACAATGCCAGAGCAGTGTGTGTGTGTGTGTGTGTGTGGTGCGTGTGTGCGTGCTTGCGTGCGTGTGCAGAAACTTCTCAAGCCCCTCTACAAAAAGCAAGAGATGACAGGAAGGTCCTCAAATGGAGGAAAACTTCAAAACTTTTCAAAAACTCCAATAAAAATGTGGAGAAATCCGGAGCAGAGGAGCAGACATGGGATTCTATGATATACAGGTGGAAATTATACCGTTGAATGAGTAAAACCTGTTTAATAAAATATTATTTTTCTCTAAATATGTTCTCATCCTTCACATCATCTACCTATATTAGTTTTAAAGAAGAAATAAAACCTTCTTCTTCATTCTAATCCTTCTGATCTGAATCAGATCAGATCCATGAGGTCGTTCGCCTTCATCACCTCCAACACGAAATCCGGTCGCTTAAGCAGGTCATCATATACCAAGGCAACACAGTCAAGTAGATGTTGTGGAGTGGCCTCAATCATGTTGCGCTTTGTGCAGATATTGAACTTCTTATCACCACGAAAGAATCTGTGGGTTTTTAAGTGACCGGAATTTAAGCGAGCCAAAGCTGTTTGGTCTTTCCTATCCTCCTTAAAATGTATAGTAGCACCGGGGCCTTCACTACGATACCATGAATGAGCTGTTGGATGCCTCCAAGAAATGTTAACAAAGGTCTTTCTTCTTGAGTATAACTCAAGGTAGGTCAAAGGTTCTACATAGGCCTGAGGCATGGTAGTACCTTCTTTAGCAAGACTATCAGCAATATCGTTATATTTTTAATTTACATGTTATGGCATCCATTGTAGATGAAGAACACAAGAATTGCACAGGGTCTTGAATTTGTTAAAGATATCCATTCCCCTCCGGTCACTAACATCTCTCCAATTATCAAGATATTCGACAACACTTCGGCTGTCCGAGAGAATCCATATCTCACCGAATAAGTGGTGTTCCAAAACAAAATCTAAAGCCGTATCAATGGCGATCATTTCGAAGCGGAAAACTGAGCAGTAGTCAGCATTTCTTCGTTTAAGAGAAGCTTCCCCCCGACCACGCTTAACAAAAACCCCACTACCTGTATGTCCAATTTCATTCTTGGTGCCATCAGTGTAAATCAGAGTAGCTTCAATAGGTATATTATTGATCACTTCGAGAGCAGCCTGTCTTAAGTATTCCGGATGCTGGGAGGATTTATTAGTGTGAGTCAATAATGGAAATATGGAAGAAGAAGTATAGAAGAACACACGAGGCAAAGAGTCTAAAGGAGACGCAATAGGTTTTAAAGAATTAAACTCAACTATAGACTGCAATGCATCCATTTTCAAAGCATGACCGAAGGGGCTACTCTTTTTCAATCTTTGATTATTTTGCCAACTTCTTAAAAAGTTAGCAGTAGGATGTTGATCATTATAACTAAGCAGTTTACTAAATTATTTTGTAAGATTAGGGGTACTTCTCAGGCGCAAGGGCTGCAAATCATCCTCATAGAGAACTATATCATCCGGGGTGCTACCACGTAGTCCGATGACTATGCGAGCCGTACTCAACTGTACCCTTTCCAACTTATCAAGATTTGTATCTGAGGCAACCTGATAAACCTGGTAACCATATTCCAGTATCGGTCTGATAAGAGAAACATAAGTTGTCCGTAAAGTCCCGGCATCAGTGCCCTACCCGCAGATAAATTTCAATATATTCAGTCTCTTTTTAGCCTTTGTTAGCAACAAATCGATGTGTTTATTATACGTGATCTCAGGATCAAGGACAAATCCGAGGTATTTGGGGTTCCTCTCGTATTGCAAGATGTGTCCATTAAGTGAAATTCTAGGGCTATATCTGTATAAATGTCTGTTAGTTGTAAATAATCCAGTTACAGATTTAAGAGGATTAAAACAAAGCTTGTGATCCGTATCAAAATCCTGTATACGCTGACTTGTATTATTTAAACTGGATTCGATCCTATCAATGTCTGAATCACTACACCAAAGTATTATGCCATCAGCAAACAGACCAATCCTGCAATTACCAGCAATAACAATCGATCCCTGAAATATATAAAATTATAAATGAAATATATAAATTCGATTCCTGAAATATATATAAAAAAAGAGAATGAGACTCAATACAGATCCCGGAGGAATCCCCTGTCTTGATCTAAAACTGCTAGACAGAGATCCATTATATTTGACATTGAAAACTCTATTTCTCAGAAAATCATAAATCCATAAAAAAGCTTTACCATCAATAGCAAATCTGTCATATAATTTGGTGATAAGTTTATATCTCCAGACCCTGTCAAAAGCCTTGGTCAACTCAAGTAAAATCGCAATGGTATGATTGGTCGTTTTTTTTTATTTTGTGCATCTCTCACATGATGAGTGAAAAGCAGTATTTGATCTTGAGTATAATGACCTTTTCTAAAACCATATTGTTCCGCTGGGAGCAAGTTATTAGATTCTAAATGAAAGTTAATGCGATTTAACACAAGTTTTTCAAGAACTTTGCAGATGATGTTTGTCAAAGCAACAGGACGATAGCTAGACGATAGAAATAAAACCTATATATATTAATTTGAAATTTACCCTAATGTTTTTCTGTGTAATAATAATTCTAATTTTTTACAGATATTCAAAGCAAACACAATTTGTTTATATATATCAAGTATTTCAAGTTCATGTGTGTTATGCATATTTTTTCTGACAGTGTTATTGAGGTCTTGATATATATCTATTTTTAACTTCATTTAAATCTTAAATTTTTGCTTTTCAAAATTGGAATGAACCTCGAAAAATTTTCTTATTGTGTATTAATTTTTTAAAAGGCATCTTATGTATCTATATTAGACTGGATAAAAAAATATTAGCTTTATATTTTTTTAAATTCTAAATGGAAAAAGCTTTTAATTTCTATGGTGAACAATTTAAGTTAAAATTTCTATAAAAACACTATCATTCACAAAAAAATATACCAGGGTCAGGTGGGGTTAAATGGGTTTAAAATACCCTACTTTCAGATTTTCACTTAAATGGTTTTGTCAAAATATTGTTTTTTAAAATTTTGTTTGTTTTATCTATACATTGCAGATGTTGACAGAAAAATTAAATGTTTCAAAAGTGATTTGATGTGTATATATATTTGCAATGGAGATCGTTTTTTAAATGTATGCTTTGTACTCCCATTTTATCTCACGCATGTTTAAATGAGTATGCAAATCTAATACAGTTTCAAACGATAAAAATGAATTATTTGTTGACATGGTATATAGTAATAAATAGCATTAAAGGTCAGGTTAAAAATAGATGTTTTTAATGCCAAAAAGACTAGGATAAAGTCAATTTGACAAAAAAATAGTCCCCCCCCCAACATATGATTATGTTTGTCGGTTTTTCTTGAATGATAATGGTATTTATTTTTAAATTGTGGCTCATTCAAAATTATTTCACATCTTCAGCATAATTTGTTTCATATAAATTATTTTCATAATTGAGTTTCATAGTTAATATCAATCGTTGAATGAAAGTCAGAACAGCCTACTAGAATACCCAACTCAAAAAACTGCATATATAGTGATGTAAAATACCCAAAATGGTTATTTATTTTTCTCATTCAACTCTTATTCATACACAATACACGCACTAATGTATAATAATGATAATGCTATATATGTTGAGTGTAAAGTTAAGTTTAAAAAAATTTAGAAACATATGAGCCCTTTACAACTTTTTAAATTTTATAAAAACTAAAAATTAAATTAGAAAAAACCAACGTGATACTGCATCTTGCATAAATACGTGATTTTAAATGCAAACCGTTTTTTAATTACAATGAGTAAATGAATAATAGCGTATTTGCTACTTTTTTAAATAGTTATTTTAACTAAATCAACAAAATAAAATGTTGAATTTTGTTTTAAAATGATAAATAACTGATAATAGAAAATTAAAGTGAAAGACAAAATTGTTTATAATTCTTTTTTGGATGAATTAGTCAAAGCAGCAGACATTTCTGCTGAAAAGTTAGCAGAAGTTACAGTTTTTAAAGGTGATAGTTCATCTGAACTTCTTGTTGCTGAAACTGTTGTACTATTTGAAGATGTATTAGACATTTTACTTCCTAGGCGGGGTTCATCTGGATCATCAATATCAATACTTAAATGTTCTTGAAACCCTGGGTTTGATATAGTTGTCATGGTTGGAATTTGTTAAAAACAATATTCATTATCTATCCATTTCAAAAATCTTTTTCAAACCAACAAGAGATTTGAAACATTTTTTTAATGTGTTTCTCCATTTTGCTTGCTTTGGTATGTTTGTACTCATTATTACAGTACTAATATTGTACATTTTTATCCTTCTTAAAATTAAAAGAGTTTCAAGCAGTTGATTCTTCTCTTTCCCATCTTTAATTTTCAGTATAAAATTTAGAGTAATATTAATACATATCAAGTGAGTGACTAACTCTTCATTAAATCAAAACAAAAATGGCTGAATTGTAGCATGTCAATGTGAGAAAACTAATAATCGGAAGTTCCACTGGCACTATCTATATAACATAAAACAGTGTTTAAAATTATTATTCCCTTGCGTTATTGCTTCAAACCAGAAAAAATAAATTATCCACAGATCCCGTTTAAGCTGTAGAATATTTATTTGGAATCCTGATAGCAAACGTTTTTTTTTTTATAATTTAATCAAAACTTTAATTAAATAAATAAAACTTTAAAAAATTTATGTTTCATTCTGATTCACCATTCGCAAATCCTTTTTTTTCAAATATCCAGTTTTTGTGTGTTTATAAATTTAATAAGTTTCATTTTGAGTCACCATTCGCAAATACTTTTTTTTGAAAAATACCCAGTTTTGGGGTATTTACCCACCCCACATCACTATGCATACATAAATATCCGACAAAATATTTAAATTGACCTGATGACGCTTGAAATCGTAAATAATTTAATAATGTGCTGACATTTTGTCTTTGGTGCAATCTTGTAATCCACCAGCGTCTTTGTTTCGTTTTTCTTTAAAATCTCATTCAAACAATAAATGCGTCAGCTGCAACGACTTGCAGTTCTCTTTGCCGAGAAGCCATGTTGATAGAATATACTGATCGACGGCAAATGATAAACACCAACACAAACGAGCGAAGCGAATCCTAGATGGCGCTGATTACGCACACATGCTACGAGAACGCAAAGATGCACATTCGCTGCTTCTCAGCGCATGAGTATTCAAGTCTGGAAGCGACTTAATAGCCCTCACCGGCCATAGTCCAACCCTCCCGCAGAAGGTACGTTCCGTCATCGGAGTGTGGGGGTAACTCAGCCCACACGATTATTATTCTCACGAGGGAAATCAGAACTCGCTTACTTATCCGGCGGCTTCTCATCCACATACTCGTGGTGCCCCCGAGCGGTGGGGCGTGTAAGATGGTGATAAGTGTTGTCTTCTATACCATCAAATTTTCACGGTATATTAGCGTACGGACAGTGAAATGAGCTAATTGATCTCTGGACAAATTGAAGCAATGTTTTCGTTGATGGTCTCTTCATCTCGGTGTCGTCCGATGAGAAAAATAGTATCTTTTGCTGTTATTTATTAACTGTTGATTTTATCAGTGCCAGTAGATAGTGATGGTAGCGTTTTTCATGAATATGCCTACAGGTATTAGTACATATAGTATAGTATCAGAATAGTAGGATGTCCTAGCAATTGGCACATTCCAGAAAAATTGAGAAAAACGTTGTGGCTCGAGATGATAGAATGGAACTGAAACCTAAGACCTTCTTTTGATGCCAAACGTGGCAAGAAATCGTAATGATCACTGGATGCACGCCAACTTTCACTTTTACATCATGTCGCTGACTGATTAATATATCAGTCAAGACGCACCAAATCAACGTTTCACAATCGAAGTAAAAATAATTTATAACAAATAAAAGACAGAAAATAGTTGAGCGAAAACAACATTTAGGGCAAATAAACAGATAATTGCAATTCTTTATAGCTGTTCCTCTATTTGCATGTGTGTCTCAATTACTAATAGTCCCGAACAGTGGCGAATCCAGGGGGGGCTATCGGGCTACAGCCCCCCCCCCCAGAGCGAAGTCAGGATTCTTGATTTTATTTAAAATCACTAGAATGGTTATCTCTTAATTTCTCTATTTTAAAAAAATGATAAAAACGTGACAATATTGCTTTCTGGCTTGACAGGTTAGAAAGTTTTCCTACTTTTCTAGTCATTCCACTTGTACTTGTAGCGTTGATGCGGTCGAAGACATTTTTTGGCTAGTTATTTCGTTGTTTTTTTATTAAATTATCGAAAGTATTATATTGTTTTTTATAATTTTTATTGTCAGGTGAGTAAAGTTTGTAAAGTTAAAGTGTTTTCGTTTACATAAGCCAAGAGGTTTGACCTTCGTCACCGCGATACAATATTTTTATTACCTCACCCCCCCCCCCCCCCCGACCCAAATCCTGGATTCGCCACTGGTCCCGAACAAACCTTTTAGTCATACATAATAAAATAGTCCCGAGTTATTTTTCAAATCACATGATCCTGTTACTGTGTTATTCTTCTCACATAGTGTTTAAAAGTAATAATTCATCGACCTAACTGCTTCAAATCCATAAGAGCACATTTTATATAACAAATATCCATTCAAAGTACTTCTAATCGTACTGGCTTTTAAAAACTGAAATGTTCTCTTATTTACTTCTTAGCATTCTCGTTTATATTAATCTCTGCGTACTCTTTCTCGTTTTTTGCTAATTAGCACAATCCAAATAATTTTGTTTACCAAACATTCTGAATATTTTTCAGAAATTTTCCGGATAAAAACCTTATTCGACAGTGCATTGGATTTATACACTTCCCATTATTTTCGCCTTCATGTTATTTCGCTGGTAGTCAATAGATGCGAAAGGAAAACTTCAATAATTTTCAGGTAGAAGGTAATTTTGGAATGATATGCCTTAGTTTCCTTGACAGACGCAATAACAAATTATTTTTTCTATTCAATAAATCTCATGTCCAGTTTTGTTGACGTCTTGTTATAACACATTCAGTCAACAAATATTCTAGAATCCTTCTATAAAGAGGAATAAGCGAAAAAAACCCATTTATTTACGTCAATTATAGCGTAAAAAGCATTGTGAGAAGTCTTTTGACAGTATCAAGGACTTCCGATCCGTACAAAAGTTCATGAAAACATTAGCATCTATCTCTTCTTTTCTTCGATTAGAAATGGTGTATTATTCCTTGTTTTTGCCATGCGAATGACAGGGGTTAAAATTATTCCTCTCGCCTGTCAATCATATCTCAGCCATTCTTCTTTCTTCATTCTTTTTTCAGCCTTCTTCAGTATGTTATTAATTGTAGCTAACCGGAGAAATTTCCTCTCTTTTATCCTTTAATTGACTCCTCTTTGCAGTTTCAATAAAAGAACACGATTGCGAAATATCTAACAAAGGCGACTACTTAAACAGCAGTCTAATGCTAATGGCTAATGCTGAAAACCAAATGTATTCAGGTGTGAGAACATTTCGATTGCCTTTCTTTAAAGTGAAGATTATTTTCTTGCTGAAAGTGACCATA
Source organism: Araneus ventricosus (assembly GCA_013235015.1). NCBI lineage: Eukaryota > Metazoa > Arthropoda > Arachnida > Araneae > Araneidae > Araneus > Araneus ventricosus. The sequence goes on from BGPR01030858.1 coordinate 7,610, forward strand.
CTGGTGACGCAATCACATAAAAATAGCATAATTCCGTTAACAAATGAAAAAGTAAGAAAACGCCTAAAGACAATGGTGTAGTGTATTTTGGTTGATAGATGCCTCATAATTTTGAACCGTAGTCAGACGCTGATCTCACTCTCCAGGACTTCACATAACACCAAAGTTAGGATGCTTGATCCACGATGTCAGATTTAACGTACGAAAAGCCCATATATACGGTGAATCTTCGATTGAATCGGGTTTTGAGTCCTAGATCCTCCAATCCCGAAGTCAAGACTGCCAACGGACCATCATGGTTCTAAATGGCGAGAAGAAATTATTATGTAGGATGTCCGCATAAACTCTGCAAAAAGTTTACTTTCTTGGAGAGCATAAAAACTTATCCGCGATCCATATTACATGTCACAGAGTTTTGGAGAAAAATGCGTGAGTAAAAGCATGAAGTCACATCCCGAGCTTTTTCGAAAACATGAAGTTCAATGTTTTAATGTGATACTATATTTACATAGGAAGGTGCTCAACATAGCCATAGCACATATCAAAGTATGTGCATGCGTTCCGTAAAATGATGACACTGGCATCGAGATGACGACGTGGTGAATAATGATGGGCGTTTTCCTTCCCATTTCGTAAGACATTATTAGATAAGTTACCTGTCACAATATTCATGAAGGGAATGCATTATCAAAATGCGTAGATTACCGATAACTTTCAGATGTCTCTTTTTATATGGGCTATTTTTTTATCTGTTGCACCGTCTCTCATGTTATCAAAAAAAGTTCATTTCTCAAAAAAAGGCATCAGAAATAAAATCAATTTGCGATTTATTAAAGAAAATTATGCGGAAAAGCATTAATCAGATACAATTACAAGCATTTCGAAAAATTACAAAATTTTATTGCGGTATATATCAGGTGGATGCCATTTATTAATCCGGCCTTTGTTTAAAAATGACTTAAGAAGGGAAAATACATTTTGTGTTGGGTGCTCCTAGAAAGCAGATTTTTAGAAAATGATTGTTATTTAAATAAGCATTAATATTTACAGCAGATCTGCTTCTGTTGCATTTTATTCAGCTTTGAAATTTTTCTATCAAATTTATGTTAAAGATCTTTTAAGTCAAAAGAACCTTAGCAATCAGTCAGAGAATAATGATGCTCAAGCACACACGCTTTGTGTCACTTTCCTCAAGAAATCGTTCGGCAAGTCGACGTTCCTGCAAAAAATTACCAATCTTCTCTAACTTCTTCCTGCATCATTTATATCTCCGTTTAATTATCATAACAGTGCATGTTCAGTGTTTCACAGTAGTAACAACTCTAATTCAAAGTTCATTATAGACAATCGATGATTTAAAACAAACAAGTAACTTTTAACACTTAATGAAAGCAACATGGATGCAAGACAAATCAAAACATGGATTCTCAGATTTCATAACTATAGTAATGCAAATTATAATCATGTCAAGATTACAACCGCAAAGTTTTATTCTTAAAAGTGCAAAAAATTAGAATTGTTATGCTTCTATCTGTAAAACCGCAGAAAAACTGACTGCAAATTGCTTATTTAAAACCAAACCACAATGGATCTTTCTATTGCCGTCAAAAATATCCTCAAGACCGCTGACTTAATTAAGCAGAGACGCATCAGCTCAAAAACCAGCGATGTATCTGCTCAAAATTCACATATTACTTTAATTATTATTTGTGTCAAGCCTTCGTTTCACGCATTTGGAAAGCCCCAAATTTATCTGTTTCAAATTTTCTCATAACATTATATTCATTGACTGTTTCTTTTGCTGATTATGATTATTTTATTCACTGCTTATTTTAAAAGCAGTTACTCATGAAATCAATATGCAAAGAATTTGTAGCTATGAGAGAAATTGCTGCACCAATGAAAAGGTTAACCTTGGTCTCGATGCAGTTTAATATCAAATCGAAATAAATCTCACTTCCACCTTTTAATGTCATATCAATGACAAAACCATAATGATTTTTCTAGAATTACTATCTTTGCGTGCAGGTGTATGCGGACACGTGTGATTTATCTGGTAATTAAATATAACTGTCTAAAAATACGTTCCGTGATTCGCGTTACCATTTTTTAAAAGTGATTACTGAGTAAGAAATGAAATCTAGGAAATTTTGCCTTGATTATACATAGTAAGCATTCATTATTCTGTCAGTACCTTTGGAACATAACAGAGTTTTTTAGACTACTGGGCCCCATTTGAAATTGGAAAAAAAAGTCACGCGACCCCGAGTTTAGAAAATAAATAAAAAAAATTAAAAAATGATCAATAATAAATGAAAGAAAATTCATTAATTTGACAATTATTCGACAAATTTCAATTTTATGATTTAAGATAAGATGCTATCTTTCATTCCAAAGTCGAAGAATCTAAAGAAAGTGGAAGAAGTTTTGAAGGTATTCGCGACCCTGGTGTTTTTCTATACCAGAGATTCCTAAACTTTCCCCAACCTCGATCCCTTTCCAGATTAAAATAATCTTTGTGCCAGCATCAACGGCTGCAAAGTTTTGTCGCAGCCCCAAAACTGAAAAAGAAATACGAAAACTAAGTACTAAGTGCTGATAAATAAAATTAAAATAAATTTCAAATAATTTTTTCAGCAACGTTTAGTGAATTTTTTTTAAGTCAATGTTATTTTCTTTACTATAGTTACCAAAAAATATTGTTAACTCTGAAACAAGAAGCCTCAGTAAAACTTTTCGGGAAAATTGTCCCTAAAAGGGGCCATGATCCATAGTTTAACAAATTCTGTTTTGTACCACTCATTTGGGACCACACCCACAGGTTAAAAAGCGCTGGTATGCATCACCCATTTTTTAAGTCACAAAATCGCAGCTGTGTGAAATGTAGATTATTTAGACTGTAGATTTACTGTATTGTATTGATCAATAAGAAAAATGAAAGACCTTCCACGTTTACTGCAGGGTAAAGGGATGCCTATCAAAAAAAGTAGCAACAGAATGCTTCTGACCCCGCAGTTCAAATTCAGAGATTACGAAAGACTGACAATACTTTTCTGTGTAGCAGTGGAACAATTTAGTTAAACTGAAACTGTTACTGTCAGCTCACGAAGGGTTGACTTAGTAAATGTAGAATCCCAAAAACCTTTAAAACCGTGAGCCTATGAATTCTGCGAAATCCTGCCTCAATGAAAAAGTTAATAAAGATTCTCTATGTCATATATGTGCTGAAAAATGAGCTAAAGTTTTATTTTTGACTTAGAAGTACATATCACTCCTATTCATCTCTGACAGAACAAAATATGGTGGTAAAAGCAAAACATTTCATGCAGGGCTGTGATAATAGTCAGAGTAACAACATTTTATTTACAAAACGAAAACAACGAATACAATGACATTATACGTTTTTCAAAATTAAAGTGACTAATTCGAGAGCTTCTTTTACCATGAGACTTAATTATCCGGTCTGATTCACACTTCTATGATATAGAAGAGGAGAGGGGATCAACAGTGGACTCTGAGAAGGTGTTCAAAATGTCGACACAGATCAGTTAACTGAATATTGTACTGGAAAAAAAACCTTTCCCGGGCCCTAAGATTTGCTGTAAAAGCAACGTAACCAGTAATATGGGTCTTTAAATTCTTCTAGTCTAACCCGTGGTGGGTATTTAACGCAGAAAAAGGCCCAATTTATTATTATTTGGTCCAGTTATTAACAGCAGTTGTTTGATCAAATATCCTGGCATACCCAGGACAATGCACTTAAAATCAGCATGACGAATATATATGGCATACGCATCAACTGAGCATTCGAAATTGACGTATATAATATGAAATAACCAGATGACGTGTTAAACAAGACAGGAGACAAAAAAATGAATCAAGACAAATTTATTTATAAAATCAGCCAAAAGAGATGGCGCAGTATTCTCTCATGCTTTACAAATATCAATGCAATAAAAATAAATAAATAATAATAATTCTAACGTGACTGGTTCTTAGAGTATATTCCAAATGATACCGCCAGTCACGTAAGATATTCAAAGTCGTATTCAATGTAAGATGAACAGCTTAGCGCTCGAGGGTAAAACAAACCCTGGATTTACGTGAAATGCCTGGAAATTCCGCGATGGTTTGAACACACGTCAAACTTCGCTGGCTTTTACAATGTCGTGAAACCTTGATTCATTAACACCTCAGCACGTGATTAGTAGTTCATAGTCTAATCCAAATCGCTCAAACATATCAACTAACTCCAAGAGTCCATAAATTCTCAAAAGATCTGAAAATAATAAACTATTTGCCAAAATATCTTGGACGGTAAAATCTAAACATGATAGAATATGAACGGTAGAGGACTGACTGATCTAGTACACACTTATAGAATTTAGTAAATTTTGTGCCCTATTGGTCCATTGTCTAATATGAACCACTAATAGAAATCTAATCTGGAATATAATAAAAACGATTCGCAATTAAAGGCAGATATAATTTAAAACGAGTGAATTACATTAAAAAGAAAAACAGCAAAATATGTACAACAGATATATATGAATTTCATAATAATATCATTCATTTTTAAAACTTTTTCATTTCATAAATCAGATATTTTCTGATTTTGCTTCCATTGTATCCACTAACTACTTACATAAATTTGAGAATATTGCTGCAGATGACAAATGCAATCACTGAAAATTATCCTACAAGCGAAAAACGTGGATATTTCTGTCATTTCAGACCAATATTTAGAAACACCAAATACTATCCAATTTATCTTATCCTTCTTATAAAGATTATTCTAAGCTTTCTGAACAAAAAAAAAATAAAAGCATTTCTTGTCAATTATATTAAAAAGAGTACTATCACATAAGAAGAAAACATCACCTGATTTATATCTACATATTTCAATATCAGTAAAAAAAATCTGAATTTGTATAAAAAGAAAATATCATCTGATTTATATCTGCATTTTTAAATATCGGCAACAATTTTTTAATGATTTCTTGCGCCTACTTTGTAAATTTTATACAACACAAAAACCAAAGAAAGGTCAAATAATACAGTAATAGGATAATTAAATTTGCATTTTAATTCTAATGAACCAAGAATAGTTACCATGCGCTGTTTTATATTCAGTACAAAATTCAGATATCTGATACCGATTTTTTATCAGCCACATTAAATGACAAAAAAGTATATGGAAATTATTATGGGATTAAAACCATTTGAAATGACGTCATGTTTTTATGAGAGAATTGAAAAGACACATCAAAGCGTCTTGCATCTTTATTATCTTGAGGAAACTCCAGTTACATTTACAAGCGTGTAGAAATTAATTAATTTCATTTCGATTTCTTTTTTATTCATTAAATAATATTAATACAGATGAAGAAGAATTAAAATAAAATTACCAAAACGTTGAAAAAATATCTTTCGTTTAAAGAAAAATAGGATGAAAACGAGAATAAAATTTTTGAAGAGATTAAGCTAATCAAAGATTTTAAACTCTTCTGGAGAATCTGCTCGTCAAATTTACAAAATTAATCTACGGAAAGTTTTTTTTTTTTTTAATTTGGCTGTAATGTTGAGGTTTCTGTTAATACTACCCAAGTGGAGAAAGAAGTTTTTCCAAATTAAAATTAATTAAGAATTATTTGATTTCTACCATACCACAAGAACGTTTAGTTGGGTTTTCAATAATTTCAATTCAGCAAAAAATCCTGAATTCTAATGATATTAATGACGAGTCATTGACGAATTTTCATCGTCTAAAGCCAGACGGGTACCTTTGTTTAAAAAAATCCACATTTATTTATTAGCTATCTTGTTTTGGGGGGCATAAAATTTCTGTAATACGTTTGTATCATTATTATTTTTTTATGCTGTATTCTTTATGCTTTTTATAAAACTGTTTTCATAGTAAAAGTTTTTATTTATTTTTTATTTTTTCATAAACATCGTTGATATTAAAAGATACCAGTAACCAGTTTCCTTTCTGAATATCGTTTTTGTTGTTCTTTTCATAGGATTTAATTTTGTCGCATTAACTTTTGGGACAGCATTTTTTCTTAAATAAGAATTTTTTTTTGTATTATTTATAAATGTTTTTATAACTTTTGATATAAATAGAAATAAAATAATGTATGCTTATTTTTTACGAATATTAATTAACTGTCACTTTAATTGTATCCCCTTGAACTTCCTTTATTTTATTTTGTTTTATTTTATTTCATTTTTTTTTGGGGGGGGGTAAGGGATGAGAATCATTGTTAGCCAATATGAAAGAGGAAGGCGCTGAAACAGAGGTTTTCTTCAGGTGTGAAAATTTCTAGAGAGGCCCTTGTCACAACCATATGCTAAATTTCATCCATCTAGCTCGTTGAGATTTTGAGATTTTGTTCTCATGCACACGGGCGAATATTGAGACTTTCGCCAACGGATTTTGTCGAAAATTTGATACAAACTACAAATCTACTATTTTGGTGGAAAAATCGCATGCCAAATTGCATTCATCTAGCACGTTCCGTTTTTGAGTTACAAACGAACAAAATTCCAAAAATATTCTTTTTCGGATTCAGGGAGGTCTAAAACATATTTATCCAAACCTCGCTGTCGAATTTTTCGGAAGTTACAATACTTCATCTTTGTATACGAAAAAGATAAAAAAAATATATATAAAAAATCGAAACCGAGATACGTTAAAAAGCGTGCTGAAGAAAATTTCGTCTTTCAGTACTATGGATCCCTAACATAAAAATATTTTTAGGTTACGTTTCTGATTAATAAGCAGCTATGAATAATTGTTAAATATTTTTTTATAGTAAAAGAGTCAAAACATGCGCCTCTAACTGAGTATCAGGGGTGTAGTGGAGCCGGACCGCACCGGAACATCGTTCCAGCAATGCTTTTTTTTTCCGAGAAATAAATTTTAAAAAATTGTAAAAACCTCCTTAAAACGGCACGATTTTTTCGCCTGGGGTAGAGCGTTCTGACACTGCTTAATTTACGACCTACTGCTCAGTATACTACATAGAAAGGAATCGCAGGGAATATCAATAAAATTAGTAGAGGTTAACTTTGAATATTGATATGAATATTTGGTAGATAGAATGCCAACTATATTTATAATCCACAGATAAGTTGCATCTTGCCTGAATATGACTAGGAAAATCTGCCAATATTACAAAAAATAACGAAAGTTTTTATATCAGTATAAATTCTTAGTGAGTTGAATATTTCGAAACATAAATTGAATTGAGAATTGACATATTTCGAAACATAATTTCACAAGTGGAAGAAATTACCAGATAAAATGAGTCAAATCAAACAAAACTTGTTTCATATTTATAATAGCAAAAAGTAATATTTTTTTAGTTTTGCCGCCCACATACGTTGCAAATTTCCACAATACAGACGAAAAAAATTAGCGCCATCTACCAACGAAGTAAAACACTAGCAAATGCAGGCGTTGCTTCAGTTTACTTTCATTTTTTCGTAATTTTTCTCTTTTACAATCATTTTAAATTTTCTTATAAAAATCGTTTTTTTTTTTAAATTTCCCTCTTACTCTGAAAAAAATTCTAACAAATGTAGAAAGTAACACTTAAGGCATTTTCTGATTCTGAGTAGCATTTTCTTTAAAAAAAACTACTTTCCTTTTGAAAAAAAAAAAATATGCTTTTTTTTGTTTTTGTTTTGTTTTGTTTTTGCTGAAAAGCAAATGTATCTTTTGTTTTTCCTACGAAATGATTATTTTGAGCCGAATAACTTTTTTTCCGACGATTAGAACGGAGGGGAAATCTTTTTTTTTTTTCAGAATTCCAATTTTTGTAGCTTCAAGCGCTAATTTCTTGATTTAAAAATTTAATTCAGTCTAACATTAGGAACTTTTTCAACATACTTAACGCTAGTGGGAGATTTCTGACAAATTCTTATTTTAATTTTCTTTTTATATGAACTATTTTAAATCTTACACACAGTCAGCCCGAGGAATAAAAATAATTGGCTAAAAAAAAGTTTGTTTCAGTAATTTTGCAGAAAAAATTATCAGATCGTAATTTAAATTACTCCTGTCCCTTACCAGAATATGAAACTGAGCATAACAGTGACAAATTTTAAAATATTAAAAGAAATTGTAAAATTTCTTTTCAGGAAAATGATAGCACAAAACCAAGAGCGATAGTTTGAAACTAGTGCTGTCATCTATGTGCTAAAGTAGAAATTATTTTTACAATAATTGCATTATTGTAGATTACCAGAGAAAAGCTATAAATCAGTGGTGGCGAGGGGGAGGGAGTCGCCCCACCACCACCACTTTCTGTGGGAAAATTTAAATTTTTATTTCCTTTTAGCTGTTTAAAACTAGGAATTACAAAAAATCAATAGTGCCGAAGAAAGCTAGCTACTTTTGAAAATAAATTTTTAATTTTTGTTGTCTATGCCCCATACTACCGGGCAGTGGCGGACTGGATATGAAAATAGTGGTTGCCAGGAGTCAGTTAGGGCCCACACATATCTATAATCGTAACATTGTATTTAATTTTTTATATTTAATTATATTAATTTAAATTTATAATATTTAATAATTATATATTTAATTTAATTTTTTATTGTATATTTCATTTTTCCGCGTTTTTAAAATAATTCCCTTTTAACACCCTTTAATTTTCTGCGTTTAAAATAACGAAACTATGATTAAAGTTATTTGATTTTAAATTCCGTAAGTTAAATATTATATAAGAAACACGGACCTTGGGTACAGGGTTATTTTATTTATTTGCTTTAGAAAAGCTTACTATAGAGAAAGTGTTCTTCTTTTTGTTCCTCCCACATTTCCTGGGGGCCCAAATTGTCTTCTGTTTAAGGGGACCCACTTGCCATCGGGCAAGCTGGCAACCTCGCCAGTCCGCCACTGCTACCGGGTACATTTAGGTGTCTCTAAATTGTTTGCTCTCCCCCCCCCCCACTTTTGCCACCCTATACTGCTATAAATGACCCTGAAAATACAGAGTATCCATACATTATTCAACCGATTAAAGAATTTCAAAAAATATAGTTTTAAGAAGTTTATGAAAACTACCTATATTGATATAGATTTAGTTGAAAAAGTTTTTTTATCCTGCATGGCAAACAGCGAAATCCTTTTTAAGTGTCAAATGGCATCGCTGAATGAAAAAGCAATGTTACGACATTGTCCGAGCAACTTGTGTGTTCAGGGTGGAACGTAATGAACACCTTTCATGCTTGAAATCATTTCATAAAGAAATTCTTTTAATACCAGAATAAATCCTAGCAAGTCTTTTTCTACATTTTTGGTTTCATTGGCATAGGTATGAAAGAAATAGCAAAATGTATTGATTTTTACATCGTATAGTTTTCAAGTTTTAATGTTCAACTCCTTAAGAGGTTTTAGGGCCCTCAATCCTAACTAATAATACCTAATTGATTACTACTCTGAAGCTTTCGGGTGATCGACGATTTTAGGTTCACCGTTTGGAACATATTATAAAGATTTTTGTAGTTCCCACTCCAGAACATGGAACATGCAATTGACCAAGGGAGAAATACGGAGTTTCTAATTTGATTTTGCTTGTTTGTTGTTTGCAGCTCGTAAGCTGCAGCTTTGTTTGGCATCGTACACACATCCCAAATGATAACTTTGCAAATTTGTTGGACAATCGCCTTATCAGACCTTTTGCTTGTATTGCAGACAGGATTCTCAGTGTGAGCTAAGACCAGAAGTAACTGTAACGGAGAATGAGTTGTGCTGCCATCATCCAAAAATCTGATAGCTATTCGTGATGGAGCAATAGCAAGAGCTACATGATATTTTTGTTGAATTTCAGTAAAGATCAGATTAATTAAAAAATGATTTTTCCAGTTCCACATGAGGCTTCGAGTAAGAGAGGGCTACCGTTTTATTCAGCAATCAAATTCATCATTACTTCATACGCTGTTGGTTGATCTTTCGTTAGTCAATGTTTATTTGACCCCAGCATATCTTGTGAAATATTCACATCGTAGTTTGTTTCACGTTACAGACCTCTGTTCAAAGCACCATGCGTTCACTTGTACCCAAGTACCACACTATATTGCTCAATATTGTCTGTTATTACTTCGTTCAGTTACGTATTGCTCTTAATTAGGGTTTGCAATTTGTCTGACAGTTTTAAGATTAGTGCAGTTTTTTGTTAGATGCTTTTAAAAATGAATTTAAATGCCTTAAATATCGATAATGAAAGTAGATACAATAATAGTTAAACAGAGCTTAGATCAAATAAACATTTTCTTATTTGGTATATTTCTAAAATAGTTTTCAGTTATATGTCACTACCTACGTGATCACACTCGAAAGAACAATTTGGAATTATACTACTCTTGTGTGATGTTTCCAAATTTTACTAATTCTGCAGTAGAATAATTTGAAATATAGGTTAAAAAAGTTTAAGCAAAAGTATATTTTTTATTGTAGGAAATAGTATTTTTTTTTTAACATAGTATTTAGCAACTGCGGGTAAAAATAAAGTTTGAATAAAATACAGATAGAATTTGGAAATACGTTAAACAATATTGGGAACTACGTTGTACAATGGCCAGAACTACGTTAATACAATATTGGGAACTACATTGTACAATATTGGGAACTACGTTGTTAATATCGAAACTACGTTGTACAATTTTGGGAACTATATTTGTACAATATTGTAACCCAATATTGAGCATATAGGAAAAGTCTTATTTTACTTTGCCACAATATTGTAAATCAGTATTATGTACAATATTAAACTTTCAATTTC
>BGPR01030859.1:0-18402 GCA_013235015.1 Araneus ventricosus
GAGTAAGAAGGTATAATTAGTAGAAAAATTTAAAGGTTTATAGTTTTTTACTAGTTTAAAAGTCCTTAAATTTAACTTCTAATAAATTTATTATAAAAAGACTAGTTAAAATAAATTAAATTAATTAAAAACCTTTACAACATAAAATGGTGCCGTTCCAAACCAAATAGAATCTAAAAACTCCTCATTGCATGGGTTGGTTGAGATCAGAGACTGTACTGTTATGAATATAATGAATAAGGAGAAAGAAAAATTTGTAAAGCCTTGTGGGCATGGCTGCACCGCAGAGATGCATTAAAATAAAAATTAAAGATATAGATAGTTTGCTTCCAGGGCAAAGGATAAAATTTTCAGTATTAAGTGAAGAAATTTTGGTGTTTTGTTTATATTTTGCTGAACTATACAATTACGTTTAGTATAGATATGTTGGGGAGATTAATAAGAATTTTTGTTTACTTTTGCATTTAACTATATATTTACATTTTGTTATAAGTGTTTTGGATATTAACAGATCTTTTTGGAGAGCCCACTTTAAATTGTTTTTAGTTTGGTACTGAGTCTTGCAATTTTGAGTGTTTTGCTTTTGGGCACAGGAGACCTGTGCATATTGGGTGTCTGAATGGTCAGTCAGGCTTCAATTTAAAATGATTTCCTTGAAATGTGTTGTGTTTTCTTCAGCTAAATATTTAGATAAGATGTAACTGTACCTTGAGAAATTGGTTTATATTGGTTTGAGATAACAAGATATTTTTGCTTACACACTGAAATTTTCATTCATTTGAAGTTGAGATTTTGAAGTTGAAATTATCTGCTGATGGTGTTCGCTCACTCACACACCTGGTTGATTTTCACTTCTGTTTGATTATTTCATTACATTTTGGTGCTGTACTGCATATCTCAAACCTCGATACACTCTTTTTCACTCTTATATATATATATTTATATTGTTGTTTACACACACACACTTTCAATTCTTTGAAGTTACATGAGAGTAAGGGTTGAAATTTTCTGCTGAGGCGATTTCCTCATTCACTCACTCAGCTGATTTTCACCTCTGATCAACTGTTTTCATTAAATATTGATAATGTGTGTGCTGCATATCCAAATCCTCTTACACACTTGGTTTGCTCTTATATTCTCTTGTTTATATGTTGCCTACTTAAAATTCTCACTCAATTAAAATTGCATATTATTCCTGTTGTTCTCCTTTGCATTTCATGAATGAGCAAGGAAAACTCACTCCATAATAACTATGGATAATTCTGTTTATTTCATATTTTTTCACTTTCACTAGTGGATGGAGACTTTTTCTTTTGTTTCGTTATGATTGCTTCACTAATATTCTTCCTTACCTTATGATAGAGATAGAGAGAAGTGATTTTATATTTTAGTTATATATAATTTCAAGTGAAGATATTTGCATCTATAAGTGATCTGTGTAATTATCTTAATCTGTTTTCTTTCACAATCCTCCTCCTAAAATTCTATTTCTCTATATGGTTAATAGATAATTAAATGTATTGAATTGGAATAAATAACAATCTTGATTTGGGGATGTGTAGTTAGGCGCTTGACACACTTCCTCCTTATTTTCTGGTCATTGTTCGTGTGTCCTAGGTGTCTACAAACTGCGGGCGGATTGTTGTACACCTTGTGCAGATGATTAATGTACCATTTTCCATTAATGTTCCTTAAAACCTTGTGTATTTCTTCTATATGTCTGTTTAATACATTATATTTTCATCTTCATCTTTAAAACTCAAACCTTTTACTCAGATCTTGCATATCTATCCCTCTTTCACTTTGTTTATGAGCAGATTCTGCCTTAGAAGTTTAATTACTGTGCAATGTATAAATAGAATAGTGCTGTTAATGTGTATTGCTATTAATGTAGAACTTTGCTGTTGAGAAACACATACACGGGACAGTATTATTCAAGGTTATTATGATTGTTAAGAGTTGAAGTACATATAATGAGTTTGTAATGATCAAAGTTAGCATATATGATTTAAATTGATTATTTAGTAAAGATTATTAGTTTTACATTGTTTGACAACAGGGGTTGATGTGCATTGCATTTTAGGCTAAGTAATACAGACATAAGCATTGCTTAGGAGTTGTGTTCTGAGATATGAATTAAAATATTCATGCGTGAGTTAGTGATGTTTAGTTAGAAGTAATATTTTTATATTATGATATGGAAGTTGAGATATTTTTGTGAATTAGATGAAGTATTTGAGTTATTAATATGATATGAGATTGAAGTTAAGATATTTTTTTTAGTTAGTGAAGATATGTTATATACTTGAGATATTATTGTGTTGTTGAGATTGAAGTTAGGTTAGTTAAGTTATGAGTTAGTGAATAAACTAGTTCTTCTCATATTCCGTTGAAATATTGTATTTCTGTACAGTTTCTAGAAAGGAATTTTGCTAGTGAATAAACTGTTAACTCATAATTATATAACATGTTTTAGTATTTTGTGAATTTGAATTTTGTGGATATGTTCTTGTTTATGAGTAATTTGTTTGATGACTTGAAGATCTTATGATACGTATACCCTTGCGTGTGGGTTCCTTCCATTTTTATGTGATTTTGAGTTATTGGCTTCTTATTGCTTAGTTGTTTATTTTACAGGTTTGTTTTTCCTTGTACTATGTCTTGAATATAGGGATGAAAATTTTGTTTGGTTCTTTTAATTTTGAGTTAGTTTCAAATTCTTCCACACTTTGGGTTCTCCTTACATTAGATGTTACTTGGCATATATATGTACTAAGTGGGATACAATTCACTTTATCTGATTATAATATAAAATTTTTTTAGATTAGTATTTGGAATGAAGATATTGTTTTCTTAGTATTTTTTAAATTAAAGATTAGTTTCGAGTTTTAAAAATGGAATAATGTGCATTGCTGATAACTCTGTGGTGTTGCCCTGTCTACACGTAGCTAGTTCAGATATTGATCATTATGTCATGATATTGCAATGTTATACTATTTTGGTATGTTTTACATTTATAATTATTTCAGTGTGTGAGTATTATATTATTAGTGTGCCTTATATCAATACAAATGTGATACTCTTCGTTATATTGGATTTTAGTGTGTTATGGTATTCTTCAATTTAGATTGTGTTATGTTCGCGCTTACTGCATCAGATTTTGTTGAGAAAAATTTTTATTGCATAAAAATTTTTCTTCCCGGGGACGTAGGATATTTGTTGTATAGAGTTTTCTTGGATAGGGAATTTATCAAAATTAATTAAGCTCTGATATAGTTATTGTATTCTGGTTATTAAATTTTTTTTTAACTATTAATAGTATTCAAATGCTAAAAAAAAAAAAACGAAATTAAAGGCGAAAATAAAAGATAAAGTCTTTTTCTTTTCTCAACTTCAAGCTGTGGTCGTCTGGATTGGGTCATTCACCCTTCCACCGTGGGTGTTGTCCCTCCTCCCCCGGACAGAGCAGAAAAGGGAAGGCTTGCTATCTGCGTAAAGGGACCCCCGTGGGATCTGTTTTCTGGAATGTGTTTGTCGTTGGTTTTTAGGGTTGCAATATTAATTGCAACACACAACCCGTAGATTGGCAAAACTTTTGGTTTTTGAGCCGCCAAAGAGGGGTGTTTTTAAAAAAATAGGACCTTGGGGCAGACAGAAGGTTTTTTGGAGAAAAGGAAAGATGATGCCGTAAGAAAAGCGGTAGGGGTTTATCTCTTCGGCATTTGCCGACCTCGAAGAATCGGGAATGAGATAAACAGGGACTTGCGTGTGTGTGCCAGCCCTTAAGGATTTTCGGAAGGCGTTTTTCTTTCACAACCTTGGTGATCGGAAGTTTAGCTTTTGGAGGATTGTTTGCCTGACGGAGCCCTTGACCGTATAAGTTGTTAGGATGCGTGAGATGGAAAGTGGAATTAAATCTTAAGCTGAGGTATTTCCCTTATGGATACCGACCTCCGGTTTCGATATTCTGATGTCGGCCTCAGCTCCATTGCACTGAAATGCTTATCTACAATTCAAGTTGATGAAGAGGGCCGTTGTCTTCCCCGTTGGATCCCTCTTTGAACCATTAAGATGTCAGATCCTTGTGATTCCTCGTCGTGCCGCTGTGGGTCGGCCGAGAATGTTCCAATTGCATATAAACTTCAATACCCAGGACATAATTGGGACCAAAATCCGGGACTGACTGCAGCTTCTGGCAACCAAATCTACTCAGTTAGGTTTTTATTTTTGTATTAATTTTGCTTAATTGTAATGAAATAGGGATTACACATCAATTACGATTTGAGGGATGTCGGTTGATTACCAAAACTATTATTATGTAAAATAAGATCATGAAATATTATGTTGCAGTGTCGAAATTTTAATCTGATGCTTTATCACTTTTTTTCCATATCCCTTTTATTGTCCAACACTTATTGAAGACATGTTGTTATGGATAGTTTTAAAAGAATTGCTTGTGTGAAGTAAATAACAGGCTAAGTAAATTGCAAGTATTATTAATTGATATTAAATCTAGTAAGATTCTAGAATGTGCTTGAAGGAAGATAACAATATTCGATTAATATATGGACTAAAATTTTATATGTGATTTAGGCATAGAGAAATAATATGTAAATGAATTGGTTATTATTACAGTAAAAAAAAAAGGGGGGGGGGTTGCAATAATTTCTGAAACTCTTTTAATTAATTTGAAAACGTAAGCGTTAGTTGAGTAGAACACATTATTAAATTAATCTTAAGAAATTGAAATTTAAGTGACGAATTGGCTTGGTGAAGATTAATGTGTATAAAACCTACTTGTAAGTTTTGACCTTATAATGAGATATTTAATTGATAAAAATTAACATTTATGTATTGGTATAAATATTAAATTACATTTGAATGTCTGATTTCTAATTGTTATATTATATGTATGTTCTAAGATGTCTAATATAAAAAAAAAGATCAATGATAGGTATAAAATCTATAACTGAGTGTTATGTTGAATTGCTGAGATAATTGTGTGTCACTTTATGATTCACTTGGTATTTGTATTTGATTGTATTTTAATTGGGGTAACAATGTTTATACATAGAGATATGTTCGTTAATTATTAAAAAGACAATTAATATAGTTTTTGGTGACAAAATAAAAGAATAAGTTTAGTAAAGATTATGGTAATTATTAAACTGTTAGTGGCCACTATCTAAAAATTTCCCTTATATGAGCTTCATATTAATGAGATAAAATTAAATTGAATTAATACTGAGGATGCAGTAGAGTTAATTTTTAAATTTTTGAATGTGGATAAGGTGTTGAATTAATATTCATTTTTCTTACATAATCTGGGTCGACCCTAAATGTATAATTATGCTTGTTGTGTTTTGTTATAATTTTTTTATTATGTTCATTATTTTATGTGTTTTTGTCATCGGGCATATGTAGTAAGAATTCTGATTTTTATTCAATATGATTAGGAAATGTAATTTGTGTGGAAAAATGGTGGAGTTACTTTTTTTTTATATAAATAAATGTCATTAGATTACAGTAAAATTCGACTCTGATTTATTTGCCACCCCTATGACAGTGATGGAGGTAACTATTTGGTGTAACCTGGGTTAACCTTATAAAATATAACATCTAAAATTTTTTAAAAAAAATTACACAACGCAAAATCTTAAGATCTTTATGAATTGTTTTGGTGTTGAATTTGGTGATTATTTTAATGATTAATTAAGAACTGAAATTAGATTGAAGTTATGCTAAATTGTGACTAAAAATGAATTAATTATTTGTTTGATCAAATGCTATTATACTTGCCTTGCACATGTAAATATGATTTAAGATCAAAGATGCTGAGAATCTAAAGGTAAGTAAATTGAGTAAATGGAGTATTGTTGTTTTGGGTTATCTGAATACTGAGAGTAAGAAGGTATAATTAGTAGAAAAATTTAAAGGTTTATAGTTTTGTACTAATTTAAAAGTTCATAATTGCACTTCTTATAATCATAAATTATAACTTCTAATAATAATTAATATTATAAAAAGACAAGATTAATCAATCAGTCAAAACTTTACGACAGCCGTAGTTTAGAACCAAAGATTGGCAACGCTCTATGAGCAGACGTCACGTGACACGACGGATCACTTCTCTTGCTAGCGACAGAACTGAGCCCGCTCTTGCGAGAAACAGACTTGGTTCGATTGAGCGATGGAACGCGATGCTTGATGCTTGAACTGCCGTGATGATTGACTAACTTAATTTGATGTCACGTGACACGACGGATCTCTTCTCTTGCTAGCGACAGAACTGAGCCCGCCTTTGAGAAGAACAGACTTGGTTCGATTGAGCGATGGAACGCGGATCTGGATGGATGCCTGAACTGCCGTGATGATTGGCTATCTTAACTTGATGTAATAAGGCAGTAACTGCCCTCTTAACTCTTTAACTTTATCTCTTTCCTTTTATGTTCGTCCCGTCTAAATGTTTGTGTTCCTCTTGTCCATTAAATTTCTACAATAACAGAACTGTGTCTTCACCTGTCTACGAAATTGCATACTTCATCTCACACGGGACCTACGCTCCCATGCTACAAGTATGATAATGCATTATAAATTAAAGCAGAAAGATTAAAGAGATTTAAAAAGAAAAATTAAAATAAGAAATAATCTACTTTTTATTAATAAAAATGTGTTTTAATTTTTTATCTTTTATTTAGCTTTTATAACCGAAAATCAATCTTAAATTCACCAATTATCTAAATTTCAATTAAGATAGCAATTGTTTAGAAAGTACTAATAAATCTTTTAGTACCTAGAACCCTATTTAGCACTGATATTTATATCAGTGCTAAATAGGGTTCCATTTATTGAATTAAGAGCGAAATATTTATACTAATACATCTTTTAAAATAAATATCAATGCTAAATAGGGTTCTATTTATTGAATTAAGAACAAAATATTTATACTAATAAATCTTTTAGTATAAATATCGATGTTAAATAGGGTTCCATTTATTGAATTAAGAGTGAAATATTTAGCGTCCTTTTGTTTTCTTGTAATTGCATAAATTCTGGAAACAGATTAAAGTTTGTATGTTTTTGATCTTCCTCCACATTAATGAAGTATTAATTGGTATAAATATAAATCTCCTGATCCTTAAAAATTATCTGTTTATTTTTTCACTTACTATTTTCTATTGTTGTCGTCAGATTTCATAATTTTTATTACCACTGAAAGAAAACGATTTTTACTCCATTTTCGTATTTTAGAAAAAGTTTTGATATTTTTATGATGACAAGATTCTGTTATTTTACCCAACACAATTTATCTCACTGTACACACCTATAATAAATTAGAGAAAAATTATTTAGCTTTAATCCAAGAACATTTTCGACGCGTTCTTCACAATAAAATTTTGAATCATTCAAAATGTTATGTATCATATAGAATTAAAATTGTTGTTTCTTTTTAAATTTTACAATAATTTTAAATATTTTAGCTCACTCTTAAAAACCCGGTTGATGATTTTTTTTTCATTTTGCTTGACTATCTATTCTTAATTTTAAATTCAAGCTATTTCTAAAATACCAAATTTAGGAACAATGAAGAAGTGGAGCCCAAATTTTTAATTTTGCCTTATTTGAAAACTTGAATACAGTAATTACGAGGCTGGATCCAAAAAAAGTTTACAAGGGTAATAAAAAATTATCTATTAAAATTTATCAGAAAATACAATTAATTATTAAGAGGTATACTTTCCGATAGCTCTCCTACATAATCACCAAATCTATTCAAGCATTTATCTGATCGCAGTACCAACTTGTTTAATCCAGCTTAGTAGAAATCACGTCCCAATCCATTGAGCCAGTTCTCGGCAGCTGTTCCCACATCAGTGTTTGAAGAAATCCTTGTTCCAAATAAATTTCCTTGTTCCAATAAATTTTTAATCACCAATAAATTTTTAATTTACTTTTTAATTAATCATGGACTATTTCCCTGTTATTTACACAGGTTCAAAAAACTGGGCTCACCACTTTGTGCCTGTGGCCTATTCGGGGATGCCGACCACTATGTGTTCAGATGTCCTCTTACTGCTGAATTTCACTTAAAGGAACCGTCTGATGAACACAGAAAAAGCTGGTTTAAAAAGTTAAGACATAATGGCCAGGCCCAATCCAAACTTATTCCGGCTTATAAAATCAGTAATGGCATTTGCGACCAGCTGACCCAGGGTTGACTGTTGATCAGTTTGTTGTTTCTGTTCGGTTTTTGGTGTTGGTTTTTACTTCGGAGAAAAGATTTTAACTTTATAGTTTGCATTGATCGTTTTATCGTTTGAATGGTTTTGCGGATTTTTCTTTCCCTGCCGGCCCGCTTAGGGCCTTACACCCTTGCGGGTAGGCCGGACCGGCATGGGCACTAGAATAAAAAAGTGTTTGGAACCCATATTGGGCTCCAAATCTGGGCCGTATGAGAGGAGTGGCTCCAGACTTCCCACTTGAACTTTCGCAGCAATTCTTAGTTTTTCATAAAAATGAATGAATTAAAAAGCATTAATAGTTTGATTAAATTCTTTACAGTAAAACATTTATGTTCTTAAAATCAAATATGTAATTAATAAATTATTCGTAAATCAATTGCTAAATTAAGCAAAGTTGGTTTAAGAAAAAAAGAATAATGATGGTGATTGCAAATATAAATTATGCCGCAGCATAGCACAAAAATAATATTTTGTTATTATCTTATCTAAAACAAAAAGAAATAAATTAAGTTCTTTAATACAACTGAATCATGGCATGATTTTTGATAGAAAATGATTTTTGATCTTGCCAATGTTTTAGGTTTTCTGAGCAACTTGTAGCCTAATAAATGGAACACTCAATATATCGAAGAAAATAATGCATAATGCAATACGAAAACTAATATAATTAAAGAAAAATATTTTTAAAATTCTTTATTTATTAGTGTACTATATATAAGAAGTAATTATTTTTATTTTAATAGATTTCTAGTTTATAGTTTTCGGTTCATAATTCACTATTATAAATGTATGGAATCATGCTTTCAATTTCTTTTCCCAATTCACAACCAGGTGGCACCAATCTTCGGAATCGAAATTTAAACAAATCAATCAAATAACCGATAATTTATTCCTGAAAATTGTGTTTTTACCGAGAACAAACAAGTGCAAAAAATTTCGAAACTTTACCAAACCATGAATTGAATGATTAATCGATTATGGATTTCCATGCACGCAAACAGAAAACTATGCAAGTTAATAATAGTATTTATCCAGTTTAAAATAGGCATTAAATCAGTAGTTTGAAAACAAATTTATCGTAAGTCTTTGAACAGCCTAAGACATTTCAGACCCTCATGGATGAACGAAAGCCCTTTTCAGGTAAACATTGGAAATGCATGACTAACAGAAAAAACTCCCTTAATATGAAAAAACTGATTTCAGATTCATAATATTTGGCTCAGTTTTGAAAACGTGATAAAAATATCAAAAAATGCACTACTCTTAGTTTCGATGTTATTTAAGTAGTTGACACCCAAATCCAATATGCTACGTCGTTCTAAATATTGTTTCTGAAAGCATTTTTTTCTACCCCTTAGATTTGACATTTAAACGTTTGTAAAATTGCTGGAAATAGTTACTTGAAACAATACCGAAAATACAAACATAAATACCTTTTCTTCCTTTTTTTAAAAAAAATCTGTAATGTGATGTCTTCCTTCCATTCCCCTATCTCTCTCCTTTTAAAAAAAGCATATTTTGCGTGGAAGTTTTCGTATGAGATTCGATCATGGAAAAAAAAAATAAAAATAAAAACAGAGAAAATGGTTCTTATAAACATAGTTCGTTAGAAGCATTCTGACTAACACATTCTGAAGAAAGGTGACAAAAACCTTTCTTATTCTGAAACTACTTCGTTTGACAGCTCATTGTAGACAATTTGAAAAGTGTCATATCAATAGTTTATTTTTAAAAAATCGTAAAATTATTTATTTAAAATATTTCTAAAAGTTATAAGCAAAAATAAAACCAAAAAAGGCCAATATAGCAACCCTTCCTCTGGTCTCGAGGTCAACGCGATGCCGAAAAACAACCCTATTTACAAAAAACAACCCTGCGTCCGCGTTAGGAAGAAGTTGCGCCAATCGTTTTCTCAACCGTCGCCAACGGTAGCCAAACATTAAAATATTATTAGGCCTCTAACTTTCTTTCTAATGGTCAGATCGACGATTTCAATAGCTTTAAACCTTCCCCAAACAAAGCGGATCATTTGCGAAAAACGGCGCGGAAATCGGTCCAGTAGTTTTTTAGTCTATAACAGACAAAAATATGAACATTGCCATTTTTCATATATAGATTAATTACACTTCGATGATCAAAAAACAAACGATTCCCTGCGATCTACAAAATTTTAAGTAACAAAATGTCTCTTACCTTCCTACAGGCTTAAACCAATCAGACAGAAGAGCCACAGGTTGGTTTGATACCCCAAATGGGCACAGTTGATGAGATAAATGTGAAGTGGACGCAATATTTTCTCAAGTACTTTTAAACGGAAATCTCTAATTAGGTCTTAATTAAAGATGCGGAAATCCTGCTTCTGTGATTATTTCCGATCAATTTTAATAGAAATGTCTAAATATATCGTTTAGCTGCATTTTTACCTTGATTTTAAACATCGCTTTTCCTAATGTGAAGTATTTTTAATAATATTTCCTAAATGTGAAGTATTTTTAATAATATTTCCTAAATGTGAAGTATTTTTAATAATATTTCCTAAATGTGAAGTATTTTTAATAATATTTCCGAAATGTGAAGTATTTTTAATAATATTACCTCGGATTGAATGAATACACATTTTATTCTGCCATTACTGTTTTGATATAATTAAATCATTGCATTTCTCTTATAGTTTCCGAATTATTTCCGGTGGTCATAATCAGATCTCTGTTGTGATGAATTTTTCTAATTCCGTTGTGCATTTCATTCAGAATGGAATATAAAATTTCATGAAAAATTTTCGCACTCTTAATTTCTTTGTCTCCTATGTGTACTTGAAACTGTTGTCTGAAGGAGTTAACAAGGATGCTCAAAATTTAATTAAATTATACAAATATCTATTGAATATCAAGAAGACTTGAAATAGATACTTTCTCGAATTCACTACTAGGAGTCTCCAAACGTTTGGAGTCAAAATTTAATTAAAATATACAAATATCTCTCAAATATGAAGAAGAATTAAAATACAGTGGAATCTCCCTATAACGAAATCGCTTGGTTCCAGTTGAAAAATTCGCTATAGAGAAAATTTCGTTATACGGAGATTAGAGACTTTTGCAGTCATTTAAGTAAATGTTACAAACCTTTCAGTATGTGCGATAAGTTCAAAAATATTTAATTGTGACTTTCAATTAAAAATGAAGTAATATTTATTATAAATTTGTTAAAATTATATTAATTTTTATTGTGTAAATAAAATGCTCAAAGGTGAAGACAATTCACCAATTTAGAGAATAATATGTACTAGTACGGATAAGCATAAAATGCGTATTGTCACATCCATTTGCTGTTTCCACCCCCACTCCACCCCGATTCTTGGAAACTTGACCCGTAGAAATGTTGCTCCCTCTGTAGAAACCCAGGCCCCCACAACTGCATTACCCTTCATATAGCTTTCTATTGTTATGCGTTATCGCTGGAATGAACAATGCGAGTGGTTCCAGAAACAGGCACATGTGAGCGATTTGTTTGCACAGAAATTAGCAACTTTCTTCAAAAATCGAAAAGATAAAGGTCTGAAAAAATTCGTTATAGGGAGACAACCACTTCATTATATGGAGCATATTTTGAATGTTATTTAACATTTCGATTAAAAATTTCGTTATAGGAAGAAATTCGCTGTAGGGAGACTTCTTTGTGGGGAGACTCTACTGTAGATACTTTCTAGAATTCACTAGTAGGTGATGTCACACATTTGACATTAAAATTTAATTAATCAATTATCTGATATTTAATTTCTAAAAATATTAAATATCATATTGCAAAGTGATCAAAATATCTTTACTCTAGCATATATCAGGAAGTGAGTAAACCGTCGATTACAAAATTCCATCTTTACAAACATGAAAGAAGCAAAGCTATATAAAAAAGTGTAATAGTATATAAAACAGTATAGCTTTCAATATATCGGAAAGACTTCGTCTTAACCTGTCACAATACCAAACCAATCAGAACAAACAATGTAAAAAAAAAATTTTAAAGTCAATTCCTGCTTAGGTGATTCGAGATATAATGAAAAATGTACTGCGCATGCGCAAAGATATGGCTAAAATATGGCGGTGCTTCGATGATCCCATGGGCCAACCATATACCCAAGAACCAAGTCTGTAATGTTAATAGTTTTCGAGATATAATAAAAAACGTACTGCGCATGCGCAAAGATATGGCTAAAATATGGGGTGCTTCGATGATCCCATGGGCCATCCATATATCCAAGAACCAAGTCTGTAATGTTAATAGTTTTCGAGATATAATGAAAAACGTACTGCGCATGCGTCATGCAAAATATGAAATGACAGACAAACAGACAGTCAAGAAAGCGAATTAATATTGTTAAAGTTCTGAGCTATGTTTAAAGTTTCAAGTCTCCAGCTCATCGGGAAGTTAGTTTAAAATCGATTGCAAAATTTGAACAAGATATACAAATAAATATATATATATATATAGGGAGAGTGTGAACTAATAGTAGGAATTGAAAAAGAAGCCATATTTTGATTGTTTAACAACTGGGACTCAATTGATGAGATTATTTTCTCACACATTTTAATCTATTCCACAAGCGGAAATCTCTAATTATGCCTTAATTAAGATACGGAAATCCTGTTCCTTGGATGATTTCCAATTATTTTTAGTCCGCTTATCTAAATATTGTGACTGAGCAGCTGCTTTGATTTCTAGAACTTAAACAATCACGTTCTCGACCTTAATGTATAACTTTCAATCACCAAAATGAAAATTACTGAATTAAGTAAACATCACAATCGGCTAGCATTAATTCACATCGCAGATTCTTTTTTCGTTATCAAATTAAATGAGATCATCAGATTCGGATCTTAATTATAATCCTTTGAGTAAACACCAGTCACATGACATTATTCTTTGATTTACAGATATTGTCTCCTACAAAATTAGATTCTGATTTCGGAATGCTTTGTTGTTTAACTCAAATAAAACCTAAAGAATATTAGAGAGGAACGCTATTCACGTGACTTTTATTACACAAATTTATTACCATGATTGATTTCTACTTAAGTTTCCCCGAATATGACACAAAAAGGAAACATAATCTGATTTTTCTGAGTCAAGAGGCAAAATAAAAAGTTTTGAGATAGAATAGTTTAAGAATAAGAGAATAATACAGAATTTGGTATATAATTGCGTAATGGATTATGGCAGATTCAGGTGAATACACGCTGATAAAAAAATTTTCTTTGGTTCTTAAATAAAATCAAAACATTAAGAATTAAATAAGAAATTATGCTGCAGATTTTAAACTAAAGCAAATTTTATATATATATATATTGGTGATATTACTTCAAGTATAAAAGAAAATACTTATGTCCTTTCCAACTTTTATGAAGCAATTTACTTGTTAAGATTATAAAAGTTATATTTATTTATTTCTCTACATGTAAACCTTACAAGGTCTACAAAAGTATATTTTATTCCCCCGCTTCGGATTAAATCGATGCAAGCAAAACTATCAATAAGTTAAGCGAAAAACAAAATGATAACCTTCAAAGTAAGTAAATACATATATGGAACATACAATGTGTTTTGGTATTGATTATTGAGCAAATCAAAATTTATTGTAAGCACGGCACCATTGGAAGTGGGGAAACGAAGAGATTTATCCCAAATAATAAAAGGTTTGGAGTCGTTATTATCACCTTTAGATTACAGAGGAATAAACTCTTAAAATATCTTGATAAATAAGATAATGCCGCGCTCCTTCAAAGTAAGTAAATACATATATGGAACGTACAATGTGTTTAGGTATCGATTATTGAGCAAATCAAAATTTATTGCAAGCACGGAAACATGGGAAGTGGGGGAAACGAAAGGCTTTATCCCACATAATAAAAGGTTTGGAGTCGCTGTTGTCACCTTTAGATTACAGAAGAATGAACTCTTGAAATATCTCGAGAAATAAGATAATGTCGTGCTCCTTTTAAGTCACTAGAATATGAGTTTTGTCGTTCATTTAGACCAGTTATCAGCTTACTTATTCTTATCCCACCTCATTAGTAATAAGTACATCCATCTCGCATTGGGGAGTACAGCACAATCTTTTGCTGTTTAATGAAGTTTGAGCGCCCTGGGGTAGAATAATTTGGCCTCCCATCAGAAAGATAACTTGGAATTTGACAGCCTATGACTCAACAAAAACACCTACCTAATAAAAATAATTGGAGAGAAAGAAAATGATTTGTTCTAGGTTTAACGCCTTGCAAACGATTTACAAAATTCTATGCTTTCCGAGATATGATTTTTCAAGCAAGAATTTTCAAGACAGGATCTTGTATGTAGGACCTACATTACAGGATCTGTAATGTAGGTAAATTCTATTACAGATTTTATTTAGGATTTTCTCACTGTTTGTCTCTGTATGAATTTTTTAAAATGATATGCATGTTTATGTAAAATTACAAAATCAAAAAGTATCTAGATGCAAGCTCTAATCATATCTTTAATTTTAACAAATTTAACCCTTTGAAGATTGAAGGGCCAACTAAGTACATTAAAATGAAAGGAATTTTTAAAAATCAGACTTGATAGGGTTAAAATTGTATTTAAATAATTTGTTCATTCAAAATTAACCCTTTCAAGCGCCATTTTTTTTCTAGTAATGGTATAGTAAAATAACATTGGGGTTGAGGTTAATTTAAGAAAAGAAATTTATTTAGCTTTCTGGGCGACATTATTTTTTGTTAATTAATTTAATTAATTAATAATTAATTAAAAAGTCAAGACACTTTATTACGGTTTGAAATAAGAAACTAGAACGTCTAGGATTTCCTTTCATCGAAAAATTTGTTGAGAACTTTAAAATAGCTTGCTTACCTTGTACGTTTAAAAATTGATGAATTAAGTGGGAAGTATACTTCCTATCCCCTTTGAAATGGTTGAAGTAAAATAAGCATAGTAAATTCCCAGACGCCTTTGCATTCATGCAGCCCCTGGGCTAAAGTCCAAAAAACTCAGTGGATAAAACGGCTCTGAATACAGAACAGAACGCCGTCCCTTACCCCCGTACCCGTGACCAGACCGGTCACTGAATGGTTTGATGGGCGAGACACGGGAATTTTATTTAAGAAAAAGAAAAACAAAATAAACAAAAAGAAGGAAATATATACACTATGTACAGCACAAGCATTTTCACTTTTACACTATTAGTTCGTAATAGTCTTCTTTTCTTTAGATGTTGAAATACCTTTCTTTTATTTGAAGGTGGAATGTCCGGTAATTGAGCTACTTAATTCAGCTCGCTGGGATGTTGAAGGCTAGGGAGGCTGGAAAAGATCTCTGTTTTCGCTAATGAATTTAATAATCCCACGAATTTTCTGCCTGGGGACGAGGTTATTAGCGACCCTTTTCAGCCATTCTTGTTCGAAGTTTGGCGCTGGCTTCCTCATATGCCAAGACACTGTATAGATACACTCCGTGGCATAGTGAAGTGCCGTGCCAATTCCACCACAACTGCAATAATCGCTGTCAGACAGGTGAAATCTTTTGAGGTAGGCAGGGAAAGGTCCATGTTGAGAGAAGAAGATAGCATCCTCTCTAATCCAGTTAGTGGGACGGAGACTAACTGAGGGCAAGATGTTATAGATTTTCCTGCCTGTATCGCCATTCTTCCATGAGGTGGCTCTGAATACAATAGGGAGTATCGACAGAATGATTAAAATAAAAAATTAGGTCATAGGAAAGAAGAAATTCTCATACGTTAGCGGTGCAGAATGGAAACAACTCACACACAGTGAAACAAATTCAAAATGTGCAGCGTACATCTGCAGAACCTGTAAGGAAATAGTTAAGGCATTAATAACACAAGTTTGTTATATTGGACGTAAAGAACTATCGGTGCTTTAAGGGAACACATTACCTTCTCAACACTTTTTATTATTTGAAATATTATTGTAAATGTTTTGCTAGTATTGAGACTTAACAATGATATAAAGTCATCTTGAGGAGAAAAATCCATTTTGATCTGCTTGTTTAGTTGAAATTTAAATCTTTTAAACAGTAATTCAATTTTTTAAAAATCCTTACTATTTTTCAAATATGAATATTTTTGCTTCAAATTTTATTTGTAGATTCACTGAAATATATTACACAAAACTGTGCATGGATTTTAAGGTGTATCTAATATTTGCTTGAATATATATATTTTACTGAATTACATGCTGAAAAATGGGGAAATTTAGCAGTACCTCATTTTATATCTTGCATATAAAAAAAATCCCTTTTCGGTAAGCTTGAAGGCAAAGGTAGATTCCTTTACGTTAATGTTACAAAAGTCATGAAATATTACAAATTGATCCATACAGACATAGAAATGATTTTATTGTTTCTACACATTGGAATATTTACGCTGTGATTCTGTTTACATGTCATTTAATTTTTTGCTATATCAAGGTTTTATCATTCCATTTTTCATTCCAAAAAGTTATGATAGACTTATCGGTCAGTACATTGGTCAATTTTTTTATATCTCAACACAATCATTCAGCAGGTAGGAGTCATAAAGAAATAAACATCTCAACAGTGCAAATATCTCCTAGATAACATTAAGCCAACCTATCTGAAACAGTAACAAGAAATTGACTCTTGGCACGAATGAAGAAAGACTCTAGATTTAAAAATTAATTTATTTAATCTAGGTTACAATATAATTGTTCGAACATTACTTTGTCATATGGTAAAATCATATGACATGGAAACAGTTAAATACTACTAGAATGGGCTCATTTAGAGAACTCCCTGGTTACAGAGATAATAGTCACTAAATTCTTAACATATAAGAGAATAAAACTATTAAACATTGTGTGTGGAAAATTTAATACGTGATTTTAAAGCATAGGATATGAATGCAGCCAATTTGAACAGTAAATTTTAATCTCCATCGACGGTTAAAACCAAATACTCAGGCAGAAAATCCCAAACAATTTTAAAGTTAAGGAGATATTTTTCAATAGTAAAAAGGATAAAGGAAACTCTTATTTAAATATCTATCGTTTTTGGCTACTTTATATTGATTTTATTAAACAAATAGTGGTCCCGCCATGTTTAGTTAAATGTCAAATTAAAGTATTCTGTCAAAAAACCTATTATCAAATTAACTATTAAAATTATTTGATTAATTAAAATTAACTATTTACTTAATTAAAGTTAAAAACTAATTGTTACAAAACTTCACTAAAACCTTTTTCATGGCTCATACTATATGCCAGTAATCTTTATCTTATAATTATCTAATAATTATATTAATTTAAATAAAAGTCACTGTGGCTATGTATGCATGTTCCACATCTTCTCCAAAACCACTGGACTGATTTCAATCAAACTTTTCAAACTTTTTATTTAAGAAAAGAGAAAGGTCCCCTTCAACTTTTCAAAGCCTAAAAGATGCTTAAAATTTCACTTAATTAGAAATTAAGCAAGGCGTTTTTCCGCGATGTCTTTCATTTCCATAAATTTGTTTCTCTCATTTTAGTATTTTTTTCAAAATTAATTTTAAACTGAATTCGTAACAATATTCTTGTTGATCAAAAATAATACGAAGAACTGTTTCCAGAAGGAAGAATGCTAAAAGAAAATTTTAAAAGTAGACGATTTAACAATTTATATCGGGACCAGCTATTGATTTATTTTCACGCTTTAAATTAATGAATAATTAAACAGTTAATATAATTGTTTCAAAATATTCATTAAAACCGTTCATTGACTTTAGTAATTGTTAACAAAATTTGAAGTACCTATATAACAAATAATAACGTATGAAGAAAACGGATGCTTTTAAAAATCGTCTGGTTCAATTGATATTCTCATTTTAATTGAAAGCGTTTTAGATCAGAAAAGGAATTTGTGTATTATAATATTTATACAATAGTAATTTTTACATTCAAAATATTAAACATGAAAACATTTTAATCCGGAGCAAAGCCAGGTATATCAATTAACAGTTATAATTAACAAAATTTAACAAAGATATTAACTATAAATTAATTAGTCATAAATTAATTATATATTATACCGTATAAAAAGTGAAAGTGAATGCGGTTGATGGGAACTCATAACTTCTATGTAATTCTTGCTGTCAAAAAACTTTCAATATAAA
>BGPR01030860.1:0-18401 GCA_013235015.1 Araneus ventricosus
TGGCAGCCTATAAATATTATCTGTGAAATAAGATGATTCTATATGGCATGACGAGCCATAAAAAAAGATAATTCTATATCGCATTTTTTGTATCACGCATGTCGCAATTTACAGATAGTATGGCAGCCTATAAATATTATCTGTTAAATAAGATGATTCTATATAGCATGACGAACCATGGGAAAAAGATAATTCTATATCGCATTTTTTATGTCGTGCATGTCGCAATTTACATATAGTATGGCAGCCTATAAATATTATCTGTTAAATAAGATAATTCTATACAGCATGGCGAGCCATGAAAAAAAAGATCATTCTATATGACATGCATTAGATGCTATCCAGGAAAAAAGTGAACTTTGTTTCTGCATTTTTTTCTCAGCTCTCTAGAAAACTCACTGATCCCACCCCTTTACAATTCTACTAGCGATTGAAGAAATGAACACATTTCCGTAAGAACAAATCAAGAAAGTACAAGCGAACATGTTGTTCATTAATTAAGTTGCACATTTATGTGTCACCCTGCACCAAAACAACATTAATTTGCAATTGTGACATTTCAGGTCAGCGGTAACGAATGCTTCTCGTGTCCGGGTGACATTTTGAAGAAAAGCGTTTCCCTCTAGAAAATGCAATAATGATTAAAATGTCAAACGTGGAATATATTTATTACTTTTCCCTTTTCATTAATTGCGAGAGTCAATTAATCAACTGCAAAATGGAGTCACTAAGTCTGTAGCACCTTTTAGAATTCTTATATTTAATTAGATGAATATAAGCAATTATGTTATCATATTTAATAACTGGTTTTTGCAGAACTGCTGGCAAATTAAAAGATTTGAAAGATATCTCTTTTAAAAATCTGGTTATTGAGTCCATTGCGAAAATCAAAGACGTTTCTGCGTTTGTCTTTTTAGATTTTAAACTTTTAATCAGCATAATGTGACGCCCTAAACACCCATAATAAAACTGTATAAGCAGCTAACACCTAAATCTGGAGCAGAGACATTCGTTTTACGATTTATATCTAATGATTGAGCGATCGAAATTTAAGAGAATTTTAATTATTTTGTCAGAGCTTTATTGATTTATTGTTTCTGCATAAATATTTTTTTTACTTTTATGTTTTTTTATGGTTATTAACCAAAAATTATTAAAATTTTTGGTTCCAAGTACATTGCACTGTTTGAGAAGTTAATGTCATGACACTTGTATTATAGTTATCACATTCTTAAAAAATTAAACCATAAATTAGGCTTTGAAATTTTCACCTATCATGAACTTCTGTGAAGCATTTATGAGAATTAATAGGAAGGTGGTAAAAATAAAAGAAAATAGCAGATATATGTCACTGCTGTTTTTCTATTAGATTAGGGTGAAAAAAATATCTTAGATAAAAAACTTCATAGAGCTATTACATAAAGCGCAGATGCGTCTTTATTGTTTGCTTGTGCGCATGGTGTCTTTTATCTTACGCATTGATATGATAGTTATGCTTTTGTAATCAGTTCAGTGTAAATCAGTTAAGAGCACACTACCCAAAATATCGCCAAAATATTGATTTTTATTTTATTGGCTTATTTCGTTTATCTTGGCTTTCCACTCATTGTATCGAAATCTCAAAATTGTGCCAGAAAGTATTTAGAAGTTCAATAGTTATTTAGATTTTCATTTACGGTGACAAATGAAATATATTCGCAAATGACAACTTTAAATTTCTTATTATCCGTGTTAGGTTTCAATTACCATTCACGTTTTAAAATACTAAAGCTTTTTCCCTATTTAAGATTTTAAAAAACTTTCTATTTCTTTTGTTTATGTTACCGGCAATGTGTGAAATGCCGGCATTCTATAGAATGCCGGGCGTTTTTAGGCAAAGTATGAAATATGAGATTTATTATATACTTTTCCTAGGCATTGTATATAATACCTAGGCATTCTATAGAATGACAAATGCTATTCAGGCAAAGTATGGAAAAAAGTTCATAATAAGGCTATTATTTAAAACGCGTGCATTCCTCAAAAATACAAATGTTATTTAGAAAAAATAATAAAAGAGTACAATTAAAAAAATCTTTTATTCAAAATTCGCAAAACAAAATGAAAGTTTTCATATCAAAGTTTATGCCTTTCTTATTAAAGAAAAAATAAATTCTGAATCTACTTATTACATCAAGGAAGCAAACAATTTAATTTTGAATTTCACTTAACTTTATTTCTTATATAATCAAATCGGCGATTTATTTCATACTTTGCCGGTTTGTCATTTGGCATTCTATAGAATGCCTAGGAAATGCGTGAAATGTAAATCGTTTCATACATTGCCGGCTAGTTTTAGGCATTATATACAATGCCTAGGCATTCTATAGAATGCCGGGTTTCAAACTTTGCCGGTAACATATATGTTGATCATTATGTATATGATGTATTAGAAAAACTACGAGGAACTGCAAATTTCCCTTTTTTTTCCATTATACATAACCGTAAAAAAATTATATTAATTTTAAATGTCTCTTGAAATCCATATACAGTTTCGTGTAATATAGTTATTTCAGTAATCTACAAATAACATGTGAAACAAAATATTCTTATTTGAAAAAAGAAGTTGGGAATAGTACTGAATTTAAAAGGAAAATTAATTTCAAGAAAGGGGCATGTCAAAATATTTTTTCTTTAATTTGAATGTTAAATTACAATATCATGAAAACTTCTTCCAACAATGCTTAAAATAAAGAAAAATTGAGAAGGTAGAATATTTCCTTAAATATATATATATATATATAATGATAATTAATTAATTTCTCTTATCTATTCAAATAAACAGATAGATTAAGTTTTACTCATGAAGTTTTGAACCTTTCCAACTTGTGATTCCTCCCTGGCGGGTGGAGTATTTTTTAACTTTTTTTTAATAAGTCACCCTGGGTTTAAATTTTTAAGGACGGAGAAATAATGGGCAAGTAAACAAACTCAATAACTAAAAATCTGAAAACAATTTATTTATTTGTGGAGGCAAGAGGAATCAAAAGCAATAATTAAAATTTACATAATATTTCATTCATTTAATACGAATTAAAATGCGAATATTAAAAATATTTGTAAATATTGCTTTTATGTTTAATACCATAAGAACAAGGAAGATAACGGAGTATGTGATTAGAAAAATTACATCTTCTCGTTGATGGATTTGGTTCAAAATTTGATACAGCTCTACACCTTTGGTGCAAAAAGCACATTTTAAATTTGATCCGTCTAGATCGGATATTATTGTTATTATTATTTGTTTATATACCAGGACTTAGAGATATTATCCCAAAGTTGATTATTTTGGATCGTCTAGATCGGTTATTATTGTTATTATTATCTGTTCATATATACCAGGACTAACAGACATTATCCCAAAGTTGTTTATTTTTGATCGTCTAGATCGGTTATTATTGTTATTATTATCTGTTCATATATACCAGGACTAACAGACATTATCCCAAAGTTGGTTATTTTGGATCCAGGGAGCACGAAAACGAGTTTTAGATCTGGATCAAAATCCAGATATCAAATGTTTGATGATCAACAGTTACAATTAATGAAATTTTACAGAAATTTTTAAAATTTTTTGAATTAATTAAAAATTAATTAAACTCTTTATATTATACAGAATGGCACATATGCAGCAAATTCTAATAAATACAAAAAACAAACAATAGAAAATTAAAAAAACTTTGAAAAAGAAAAAAAACTATATAGAAAAGATATAAATAAGAAACAGAAGAAGTAATCAATAAATGGTAACAATACACCTTTTTGCGCGCCCAACGCAGCAGCATCCAGTGATTGCATCAACTACATTTTACTACAATTAACCAACCAATCACTAAAGAATTAAACAACAAAAATTCCCCAATAATAAAATAGTTAAAACACATAAAAGAAAATACAATCAAAATGGAAAAAATTGGAGGAGAACTCAAACGGCGAACTCGACAGAAAATTTGTCCAAATTAGAACTCCTTTGGTGGGTGGCTCTTTGAAAAAGTTGAAATTGGAAAAGTTCAATGAAAGTTGAGTTGAAAAATTGGTTGAAGTTGAAAAAATTGGAAGAGAACTCAAATGGCGAACTCGACAGAAAATTTGTCCAAATTAGAACTCCTATGGTGGGTGGCTGTTTGAAAAAGTTCGCCATTTGAGTTCTCCTCCAATTTTTCCATTTTGATTGTATTTTCTTTTATTTTCCAATTTTTTCTTTTATGTGTCTTAACTATTTTATTATTGGGGAATTTTTGTTGTTTAATTCTTTAGTGATTGGCTGGTTAATTGCAGTAAAATGTAGTTGATGCAATCACTGGATGCTGCTGCGTTGGGCGCGAAAAAGGTGTATTGTTATCATTATTGATTACTTCTTCTGTTTCTTATTTATATTTTTTCTAGTTTGTTCCTTTTTAATGTTTTTTAAATTTTCTATTGTTTGATGATCAAGATATTTTCCCTTATATATATTTAGTATAAGAGAGAGTGCAAAGTAAACATGAAGAAGTCTTAATAAGTGAAATTAACTTTAAAAAATAGTCTTGAATTTTTTAAAAAGAAATTAAATATATGTATGGAACATCAGAAACTCCTGGTGTGTTTTTAGAGGATTCGGTGCTTGCATGTTTTGACTTTTTAACCCTTGCCTTTTGGAAATGGTCTTTTAATTTTTTTTTAAATACGACTTTTAGAATCATAGTATGTTTTAATGTTTTTATGATTATGCGTTTTCGCTTTTAATTATATATGCGTTTGCAAAATCTTTATGATTTCGTGTATTCTCTGTGTTCAACTTTTTATTTTCTAGAGCATTTCTTTTTTTTATTTACTCGTCGTGGCTTTTGTTTCTTGTGTGTTCATTGTTTATAGCACTCTGTAAATGAAGTTTTCTCTGTAGTGTGCTTTTCTTTAAATAAATAAATCATTATTAAAGGTGAAGTGTAGAGCATCTGGGTCAAGGAAAAGACATTTGTTGATTGAAACCATTTATTCCATCGTAGAAAATACTGGAGATTATTTTTCTCTACATAAAGGAATCATAGTTAAAAATATCCATGGCCAGAATTAAAGAGGTAACGCACTGTTGTTGTCAGCCTACATGTTGAAATCAAAAAGAGGCAGATAGGAATGCGCGGGAAGTTTAAATTCTCAGAGAAGGGGATTTTCCCGGAAAACTCTCGTGACTCGAAGTGAAAGTATAAGTGCAATTATTAAGATGGAAGTAGAAGTAATTAAAAATGAGGTATCGTTGAAATTAATTCAAGAAAGTTAAAAAGTTAAATTTTATTACATATATTATTATAATCTGTTAATTATGGGGAAAAGTTACATGACATAGTAACTATTTTTGAGAGTACTTAGAACTAAATTAGGTATTAAATTTTTAATAAAAGTGTATCAAAATCAAAATTGTAGAAGGAGAATTAAAAGACAAAAATAATGTTATATCTGATGAAAATTATATGTTATATCTTGCGGTCGTTTGCTGCCTTTTTTTCAAACTTCACTGACATCTAACTCCATGAAATCTGTCCTAGCCATGGACATTTAAGAATGAAATTGTTTTGTGGTATATATAGGCATGAGAAA
The DNA here is from genome assembly GCA_013235015.1 of Araneus ventricosus. NCBI lineage: Eukaryota > Metazoa > Arthropoda > Arachnida > Araneae > Araneidae > Araneus > Araneus ventricosus. The sequence goes on from BGPR01030860.1 coordinate 5,614, forward strand.
AAACCAAAACTAAAATTGATTCATATTAAATTTATTTATAATAACCATTATAATTGGAAGACAAATATGATGATAAATTTAATTCTATTACGACCAACAGATTAATCTTCATCTGATATCATAGATGACTGACTGAAATATACCGGCCAAAACCATTTTATTTCAAAATGATTATTGGAAATTTCTACCTGAAGAATTCAGAAGATGAAAATCATAAATTAAATTCAATTACAATCCAAATTGTAAAAGAGAAACGAAACAATATGCAATATTTAAAATTGAATTAGCTGTAATATACAATTATTGGTCTGGAATCATAACATTTCTTTGTATAAAGTTACCAACGTATTCCAAAACAAAATGTATAAATTTACACTTATAATTGATAAAAGTTAACTAAAATTAAATTAAATATTAATAGAAATTGAATTAAAAATTAATTAAAAATTAATTAAAATTCTTTTTTGCATTATACAGAAAGGCGCATATGCATCTGCTTCTGATAGAATAGCTACAATGGCATGTGGCCTCTGAGGAAGAATCGCCATTTTGGTTCTTTTCCGATTTTCTTCCATTTTGCTTTCATTCTAATTGTATTTTTCGTTCTAATTTGTTTTTCTGTGTTTTAATTATTTGATAATTTCTGTTTGTTAATAAGTTTATTTCTGTTTGTAAAATTCTTGGAATATTCTGATGATGAAATCACTTAATGCTGCTGCGTTTGCGCGCATAAAAGGTGTATTGTTGTCATCTTTATTAAGGTTTTATTAATGCTTATTTTTTATAATTTTTAACTTAATTTTTGAAGTTCTAATTTTATAAATTTACCCTATGTTATTATTTGTTTTTTTTTTCCAGTTTGTTAATCAAATTATTTTGTCCAACTTTTCACATAAACTAATATTATAAATTCAAGAATCCTGATCACATTTAATTAAGAGTCAAAATTAAATAGAGATTTAGAAGGAAATCGAATGCTATTACTGATTAAATTCGAATTGATAGTTGTTATTTGTAAGGCTGTCATTAATAGAGCAGGTTCATTTAATGTATTAACCTTATTTTAATTTCATGCCCACTTGGTTGTACTAAAACCACCAAAAGTCATTAATTTCATTACGAATCTTGCAAATATTCTCTTAGTTGAATCGCACCAGTTTCCCATTCAGACCTAAATTGGAGGGTCCAAAACCTCCGGAGACAGGAAAGGGTGGGGATTAAGTTCTCTGGCCAGCCAATGAGAGCGCGGCGAGGCGTGTTTCAACCCTTCCTGCCCCGGGGGCCGCGCGCATGCGCCCGAGGCGGAGTGGGTGACTTTTCCTATCCCATTGTTGTGATTGTTGGCCAGTTCCGGGGCGGAGCGACACGCACCGCAGAGCACGCGAAAGAGCTTGCAGCCACTGCACTCCCGGCATTCCTCCACCTCCACCCCCTTTGGCGCGAACACCGCTACTCTCTTCGCCAACCCCTCTCTTCATCGTTTGCATTCTTGCGATTTCTGGAATCAGTGTTTCGAATCAAATAGATTGAATCATTTCGATCCGGTGCTCCACTGCTCGCTCTGGAATGCATGCAAACAGAACTTGATTCAATTATTGCTCTCGGTGGAGTGAAATTTATTCAAGGAAACACTGCGCGAACTGTGTCGGATTAATCAATGGTCTCAAGGCGTGGACTTTTCTCTTTTTATTCTTGCTTTTCTCTTCTTTTGCGATATTTCTATTCAAGGAAGAAATAGTTTAAACTTTAAAGAAAGAATATATATATATGTAATAATCTTACTTAATTTTGCTTTAAATTCTAATATTATATATTTTAAAATCTTAGTACTATATTAATGCATTCCAAAATCGCTTTTCTTAAACTCCAGTTTCGTTTTATTTCGCGCGCTGGAGGTACATTAAATCTCGCGTTTTGGCATATTTATTACTAAAAGAATATTCTAATTACTTCCACGCGCCTACACAAATCGCGAAATCAGCGACTTATTGCCGCCATGCTTTCCCTAAAACATTTACGTAATTTATCAAAAATAGCTATGATTCCCTACACTTTGATCACGCGTCTATATGTTAAATCCCTACCTGAGAAAATGCAGGGATTTTCTGCTCTCTTTTGACTTGAAACTTAAACCAAGATGTACGTGCATTCCGTCACTCTCTCCCATAATAAAAGAAAATTAGAATATAACTCGGCTTTTTACTGACTACAACCACGAATACCTTTCATATATATATATACATTTAAACCATTAAAACTCAAATAACATTTTCATCATATACACCTATTAAACCCTCATTTAAAATTAAATATAATTAACAATATAACCGAATATTATTCACACAGTGAAATACAGAAAGCTAATAAGATTAAAAACTATTAGTATGAAAAAGCCAATACAGATATGGAATTCCAACAATCAAATGCCAATCGACCTGAGGAATCGATTATGTCACATTATTTCGAAATTTATAGGCACCAACCTTCTTGAGGGCCAATTGTTGGAAAAAGACAACAAATATAGGAGTAAATCTCCAAAATATAGTAAGAAAAGAACGAGAAAATTAACTAAATGCTTACTGCTTCAAAGTCATAGCAAAAAATGCCAAAAGCTAAATACGAATTTCATTAACGAGCCGAGTTATTAACTAATTTTCTTTTATTATCCAAATATTTAAGTCATTTTTAAGGAGAGTGGCAGACATACGTGCATCTTAGTTTAAGTTTTCAAGTCAAAAAGAGATCAGAAAATCCCTGCATTTTCTCAGGTAGGGATTTAACATATAGACACGTGATCAAAGTGAAGGGAATATTAGCTGTTCTGATTAAATTACGTAAGTGTTTTAGGGAAAAGTCTGGCGCCAAAAAGGCGCCGAATTCGCGATTTATATGTGCGCGTGGAAACGATTAAAATATTCTTTTAGTAATAAATATGCCAAACGAGAGATTTTATATACCTCCAGCGCGGGAAATAAAACAAAACGTTCACAAATACATGAATAGACAAACCGACATACAGTAAACCAACTGACGGATTTGTTTAAGATTTTAATACAGGTTTATATCTCTGTTGATAAAACCATGTGTAAAATTTCATTTATCTAGCTCATTGCATTTTTGAGTTATATTGTTCACATGCATTCTCACGGACAGACACAGATTTCCTGCTTAGGATTTCATCCAGAATTTGATAGAAATCTACTATTTTTAAGTCAAGACCACATACCAAAATTCATCCGTCTAGCATGTACAAGTTACTATGTTAGCTGAAAAACAAATCGACATAGTTCCAAAAATGGATTTTTCGAGCTTCTCGAAATCCTAAAAGTGGAGATTCATCCAAAATCTGGAAATGGAATTTTTTGAGACAATAATTATTACAATATTTTAAGTTTTGTCAAATTGCAGTACTTTGTATTTGCATACTCTGTGTATGGAAAAGTAAAAAACCGTTGCAAAATTTTGGGTGCACCAAAATCGCATATAATTGTTGCTTTCTTGCTTTCGAGCCCTTCGTGATCCGTTTAACTCTTACAATATGTGCCTATATATTACAGTGTGCATACATTAATTGTAAATCCTAAAAGTGCAGATTCATCCAAATCTGGAGATGGAATTTTTTGAGATAATAATCATTACAATATTTTGTCAAAATGCAGTATTTTGTATTTGTATACTCTGAGTATGGAAAAGTAAAAAACCGTTGCAAAATTTTGGGTGCACCAAAATCGCACATAATTGTTGCTTTCTCGCTTTCGAGCCCTTCGTGGTCCGTTTAACTCTTACAATATGTGCCTATATATTAAAATGTGCATACATTAATTGTATCTGCTGGGTTTTTAATTGTAGAAACATTAATTATTTCAAATTTTGTGCTAAACATTGAATGCAATTGTGTAGTGGAAAACCATGTCCAGGATACACATTTTGGGAAATAGCTACTTTTGTGAAGCATTTCCGAAAAAAATTCTATTACCGCATTTTCTCAAAATCAATTATTAATTCTGAGTAGTCTACTTTGAAAGGATAAGAGTTGGTCCACTTTTGCTCTGTAGACGGCACAATTTGTAATAGTGAAACCGAAATCCATAATATGATGTCTGTTCCCGCTTCCAAAACTGCTTCCAACTATCTATTGGTCATTGCAGTTGATCATAACGGTCCGTTCACCCTGAACAGTCTCAATTTGTCACCGACCCCTCGCGATCGCTGTCCGACTAAAATATGCATTCGGGCAAAAGGGGCGTCTGGCAGCTCGAATCTGTCCATCTGTCCCTTGTCAACCGTTACCGTCACCACACCTCGGCGATCCTCTCGACGCTTCCGGCTAATTTATTTCTCCAGATAAAAAAGAAAACGGCTTCCTCCGCCGCGGAAAACTTCTCCTTTTTTTATCGGTAATGCGGTTTCGTCATAAAATAAATTTTGCAGAAAGTTTCGGAGACGATTGTCTGCCGGATTTCGCTCAGGTGCAGATAAGTGCAATTAAGGGAAACCTCGAAGATTCCGATAGTTTCGCGTCCGGACCTTGCGCGCAGCCTCTATTAGGAATTTCACGTGACGCCCGTTATCGAGTTTTTTGGAATTTGCTTTTAGGACGAGACGATAAATTTCCCAAACGTTTTATAAATTTCACTATTCGCGGATTTTGTTTATCTTCTTAGATACCAAGAATATTCTTCAGACTGCGACGCCGTCATCAAAGTATAAGGTAGGGGACCCAAATATCGCCCACTTAAGCCATTACTTTAAAAAGAGGTTTAATTCATTTTCAATTTGTCTCATACTTTCTTTATTAAACACTAGCCGCCTTCGGCGACCAGCTTGACCGCCGGAAGTAAAATTTCAACTGAATCTTGTATATATAATTTTATATTCATGGTTCCATTAACAAAGTAGTTTTAAACTTCAAATTACTATAAACATTTAACCCGCGTTCTTTTCGTAGCCTTGCACTTGTTATGTTCCTTGTCTATATTAACGTAAAATATTCATTTGATTTCAACATTAAATTGGCGCAGCACCTTTTACGTCCATTAGCATGCTAATTGGCTTAAAACAGCTGATAAAAGGAACTAAAACATAGCAACGTTAATCCTTCAGTTCACTGGATTATCTCATTATATTCTTGCTATCGTGAGGAATTCCTTTACAGATTTCACAGAAAAATTGATCAAATAAAAGAAGAAAGTAAAATCCAGTAAGTTATTATCTTAGCTTTCAACAATGGAAGTGAAACACGCAATTAACCATTTATTTAAACAATGAAAACGGTTTGAAATGCGTTGCAACAATGAAAATTATTGTTGTAAATTATACCAAAAAATATTTTTTAAATTTATTAAATTTAATTGATATAATTTAAAAGGTAATTTTTTTGAATTTTCAGATGGTGTAAAAATAGTTTTTGTGTTGCCATATTTTCGGAAATTCTTAAGGAAAAACGACAAAATTTAGCTTAAATTGTAATTAATTAAAATGAAAATTTCGAAAAAAAACGGTTCCGAGGTGCACATTCCAACCCTCCAAAGTATGTTTGTGCCAAATTTCGTTGCTCTAAGCTTAGCGGTCTGTCCTGTAGAGCGCTAACACACACATTTCTCCTTTATTATTAGATGAAAATAAATTAAGGCACAACAAAATTGAAAGTAATACGATACAGCTTTTTTGTACTGCTAGGAATGTAGTTAGAGTATTTTTTTAACATTTCCCCCCTAAATAAAAGAGAAATTAGGAGCATTGACAGATGATGGAACATTAACTATGTATTCTTTAAAGATTTTTTTCTTTTTAATATAGTCCCCTATCCAAGTGGGCGATAATGGGAACAACCTAACCCTCAAACATGGCGGCATCCCCCTTCGGAATCGGACCGCAAGAAGTTTAAGATGACTTTGGCAGAATCGGATCACATACCCGCCGGTTCTGAAACTGAGATTCTGCAACCAAGTGCTAGACCACAGAGCATCACCCCAGACGTATGAACTCAGAATGGCTGATTCTTTAAGCAGTTGGATAGGTATGGAGGTATTTTATTTTCAAAAAATAAATAAATAAATGAATAAAATAAAAAATACATATCTGGAAAAATAGAAGGGAAAAAATAAATTAATTAAAAAAGTACAAATATAAAAAATGAACACTTAAAAGTTTACTTACACACATTTAAACGCTACAAAATACTTGATACATAAATATTCAAAACAGATGGAAAGGCATGGTTATAAATTTCAATTGCCCATAGACAGTGTTTCTTCCCTCTTTTTTTGCTTGTGAATTCTTCATAAAACATTTTGAAGAGGAGAGGGCATTCTTGTTTTGCAGGAAGTACTAAAAGCTTAATTTCGAGGGTAAAGTACTGAGGTGAGATTTCCGTTAGACTAGGATGATCTGATTATTGTTGTCGAAGTGAAGGAGAATTGCTAAGTCTTCGGAAGGAAGATATGATCATTATGATGCATACGTTTATTTTATCATATTGTAAATTTTTTGCCTTGAGAGTGTATTAGAAGCTACCCTTTTCTATCATTCTTGCAAGGGATTTCTCTTAGGTTTTCTCATATCCCAAGATGTAGAGAGGATGCACATCGCAGCAGTACTAGACCACACCAACTCTTTAGATTTTTATAGTACATAATATTAAAAAAAAAAACCACTAATACAGAAGTTACGTATTGCATTCTCTCCTCACCCTAAAGCACTGAATGTTGATTTCATTACACAGTTTTAATGCTCGGAAACAATGTTCAACCCATTTCCAACAAACTCTAATGAATCTGTCAGCAAACTGCTTCAAGCTACGCTTTATATAAAAAAAGAATTAAAACAAATACAAAAATAAAAAAATCCATCGCAAAAAAAGGGATTTTTTACCGTTAACGTGTCACTTTTGCAACAGTTATATGTGGATCTCATTTTATACTTTGATATCACGCAGCTTTCTAAAAAAGGGAACTGCCACCTGCCTGTTTAATCAATGAACTCCGAAATCTTCTCCTTCCTTTTAATCTTTCGGCCAGTTCATACACCCGCTTACGGAGAATCTTCCGAAACTGAAAGCTGTCACCTACGCGGATTGTCATTAATCAAGTGCCGGGGGTCACCTGCGCGAAAGAGGGGCCCTTTGCTCATCTTTCCTTTCTCGCTTCCTTCTTCAGGAGGCGAGGGAGGGGTGGTCGAGTCGATTTTTAGGCCCTAACGAGCCATTGACGGAATCTGAGTGATGAATTGGGGGGAGGGAGTTGACTTCTGATGTCTATCGTTACCGCCTACTGCTGAAACTTCTAACCAAGACAAGTGTGCAAGTTTGCAGAAAGGTGCATATAAGTGTGTTGTGAAGATAAAGTGGTGAACTATTTTTTTATTAGTCTGCTCATTATTCGCACTTTGTTGATATATGCTATTTCAAGTGAATTATACAGCATACTAAATGATTTCTTTGAAATAGTATTTCGAAGTTCTTTAAGGTTATATTTTGGAACTTAGCTAATACGAATACATCCAAAAATTCGACACGTCCAAAAATTCGATACATCCAAAAATTCGACAGGTCCAAAAATTCGATACGTCCAAAAATTCGACAGGTCCAAAAATTCTACACGTCCAAAAATTCGATACATCCAAAAATTCCGATTAAGAAAATCTGGGACAAATGATCGGTACAAAACGAGAGAAAATAACAGTTTTTAAAACTAAAAAGGGCAGTAAATATTTATTTTTAATATTTAACAGTTTTAATTAATGATAAGTAATTATTTCATAAATAGTAAAAAAATAAGTAGTTACTTTATAAATGATACGTAGTTACTTCATAAGTAATCATAAATAGTAAACGATGTAGTAATAGTAAACGATAAAATAGTAAAAATAGTAATAGTAAAAATAAAGAAATAATATCAATAAATAAGTAAGTATAATAAAAAAAACAACATACCGCACGTTGAATAAACCAACTGTACAATAAAATTTCAAAATAAACAGTACAATTAAGCGAATTCAGAATTTTTTTAAAGAAAAATGAGAAAATTTTTTAATGTCTTTTTGATTGAGTGCTTTGTACAACAAGAAAGATCTCTGAAAATTTAAAAATCCTTCATTTAGGAACCATGAGGTCATGAAATGCGGATGTATTTGATTAGCGAAAACAATTCAAAAATAAAAGCAGCGCGTTACCTCTTCTATTCTTGTCATGGAGCTACGTAAAAACTGAATCCTTTACCCATGAAGAAATTACCTAATATCCCCAATGACTGAATAAAAGAAGATTAAGCCAAATATTGTCTCTTCCCTCAAAATGGACTACACCTCACCTTCATTAAAGCATGATCTTATATGCTTATATTTCAAGTAACAGCTTTCAATGAATTTTTTTCACGTTCAGTCTATTCTCTCAATCCTTATAAGTGAGAATAAGAGACTTAGCAGAAATAACTGTGAAAAAACATTTAAGAAATTCTTAATTATTGTGTTAGTTTAAAAAATAGTAATTTTTAAATTAAATTTTCTTTATAAAAATAATTTGAAGTCAAAAATCTAATAATAATTTTTTGTTAACTAAGTATTAAACTATTGAAAATTAATTAAAAATATCCTAATTTCACTTATGCAGAAATCATTAGTATGCAGTATAGAACTTTACGTTACAGCACCCCCACGGTGATTTAGCACGAGCTACCACTGATGTGCGCCGTTCATCCGCTAATGGTAAATGCAGTGGCGAATCCTGGAGGGTGGCTATCGGGCTGCAGCCCCCCGATAGCTAGACCAGAATTCTTTATTTTATTTAAAATCACTACAGCTGTTTTTTCTTAATCTCCCTTTAAAAAAAGTGAAAACATTTCTTCCTGGTTTTTGACAGGCTCGAAAGTTTTCCCACTTTTGTAGTCATTCCACTCGTATTTGCAGCGTTGACACGGTCAAAAGCATGTTTTTGCTAGTTATTTCATTGTGTTTTTTGTTAAATTATCGAAAGTATTGTAGTGTCCTTTATGATTTTTATTGTCAGGTGAGTAATGTCTGTAAAGTTAAAGTGTTTTGGTTTACATAAGCCATAAGATTTGCATTCGTCACGACGATACAAAACTTTTTATACCTCCCCTCCCCCCTCCCAGACCCAAATCCTGGATTCACCACTGGGTAAATGCAATCTTTTGGAGGTTCAGCCGTCCTTAAATCTTTTTAGATCAATTCAGACTCATTTATACGGAAATGTGTACCTCACGTTTAACACGAACTAGCCATCATTAGTCAAGCTTAATCTTTGTCAAAATGAGTGAATCGTTTCGGATTGCCTCTATGAGGTGGGATGGTCCCCTTCGAAATCGTACTAAAAATATAAAAATAACAGGTGGGTGAAGTGCTTTACAGCACACCCTTCCTCAATTCAAATTCTAGGGTGTGGGAGTTCCCTCTCAAGTACTGCAGCGACGGGCCACAGTTTGATAAAGTGCATGATGGATTCGCAGGCATGAATCAGGAACTTTAAAAATAAGATGTACCACTGGAAGATGGTGCTTTAGAGCGTCTCCGCTGCATGGTTATTGCATAAAAGTCACTCCTATTCCTATTAACCAGTCTGAATCTCTTGTGCTTTGTATCCGCAGGACGACAAATCATCGAGTTTTGTCTGTCTACCCTAATGTGGATCATAACTCATGTCTCTAATTTCTCCGAAAAAAATGAAGTCATTCTTTTTTTGATAAACAAATCTGTCTTGGAGTTACCTGCGGTCCCCTGCAGTGTAAGAGTTATCGCAGCCTATTATTCCAGGGCCTCTCGCCATCTTCTTCTTCTTCTTCTTTTCCTCCATTTCGATCCAATCCGTGTTAATGAAAGTTCCCCTGTCATTGATTAAACGCTTTCTTCCTTAAACAGCTTGCTTCCTCACGCGCTGGATTAAAGACACCTCAACTCCATTAATAACAACCGCCGTAATAACCGGAACGCTAACAAAGAAAGATTGCTTCTTTTTATCTTCTATCCTCCCTCCCCCCATTTTCCTGTAACAGTATTTATGTATTTATTCTTTTTCTTCAGGTTCACAGGCACATCGAAATAAACTCCCTTATTACGAAAGACGGATTCCGCTTCAATTTCGAAAAACCCGACGGAATATTTATTGCCGCCAATGCGAATAATAAAGGGTTTTTGTTGATGTCTTCATCATTTTTAAATCAAGGATCCGTGGTCTTCATTTTATTTTTTGTGAGTATGAAGAAGGCTGCGCTTATAATTTGAATCGGCTCTTCGCGTAAATTGGAGTTTGAATGATTGGATTAAATGCGTATATCTTTATTATGTACTTTTTCCCGAGTCTGTTGTTTCAGTGGATAAGAATACATCATTAATCATGTCCTAGAATGAACTAGAGTAATTCGATAGTAGGTACATCTGACATTGATGAATTTGGTCTAATTTTAACAACGTAAATGTTTTGGAGTCAAATTAGGCTTCCATTTCGATGCAACATAATTAAGCTAAGAGTAAGATCCCTTCTTAAAGATTTATAGTAAGTAATAATATTGGAATCTTAGGTCTTTATATTATGTGCTGACATTAATAAATAACAGGATTACAGTACTTATGATAATAATTTATAGATTAATTAACAAACAAATGATCCAACATGGAAAATATATCCTCAGCATATTCTTGCAACAATGGTCTTGACACGCCCTCTATTAAGTGGATTCGGTACAACGGCCATTGTAAACTATCGCCGTGACTGAGTGATAGTTATGCAAAATATCGATGATTAGTGCTGCAAACGAATGGGAAACAATATTCATAGGTCTTTATTTTACGATGAATGATGACTGTGATAATGACAATAGAAGTTTTATCTTTATAACATTGCTTATATGAATAAATACAGTGAAATAACTCCTGCGAAAGTAAGTGTCGGATACTTTTATCTATATTTTAGCAACGAAAAATCTAAATTTAAGTACAATAAATTAATTGTTTTAATGAGATAAAATAGTTTAGTTCATTATTCAATATATTAATGATCTATTTCTATGAAAAAAGTAAATAATTAAATAATTTTAATTTATTAATAATTAGTTTTAATTAGTAATTAATTTGGTTTACTCTTCGTAGCGATGAGAAATGAAATGAGATTTTTTAAAGAAATTTTTGTGCATCATTTTTCATAGAATATGTCCTTAAAAATGACTTCCGCTTAACAGTTATCTGTTTTAACGTCAGATTATCCGAATCTCTTTTGATTATCTAATCAATTTCTTACGGAAGTAGTGATTTTCAACCAAACGGCTATTTAACTTTTTCGGATGAAATGATATGTCTGATTCGAGTATCAAACCACAAATTAGTTGATATCTGAATTTGTAATTAAATCACAGTAGCAATTGATTCAAAGGACAGAAATCTCTTCGACGTCCTTAAATACGAGCGACATTAAAAAAATTCGTTACATTCAAACAATGTGGGTCAATTATACTTTACTGAGACAAGCAATTAGAATACAATTCACCACATATACACAACGCTGTTTTTCGACATAATCACGAAGTCGATAAAATCATTTTTCGGAATGTTGTACCAATCGTCCAATCCCCTAACGATAGAAACCAATCCTTGGTCGTGGAGCCAGCTTGCAACAGCTGCCTTAACCTAGTCATTGTTGGCAATCTGACGCTCTCCTAGGTGTTCTTACAGTTTACCGAGCACATGAAAACGATCTGCGGTCTCAATCTACAGTCCATCTGCTATTCGTGAGAATAATGTCGTTCACCAGCTATATAAGGTCTCTTGTGCTCGACGTTTTTGGCCTTTTCTCATCGGTAAAGTTTACGGAACCTTCTTCGAACTTTTTGCACCATTTTATTATGGTTGGACCCGACTTTTCGTGGACCATACATTGCCGATGTTCCACGATGAATTTCTGAACATCTGCGATGCTTTATTAACTAAAAACGTACTGTTTCATGTACTTCAACATTGGATTAAATTTCCATCTGTCATGCCATTTTGTTCTTGCATTACATAGTAACATTTTGCGTTATTCGAAATATAATGCCAGCCAGGGCCAGAAAGGCCATAGGCCATGGTCTAGGACTCAGTTTTCAGGGGCACATATATAGAATCAATAATAATAAAATATTTACAAATTTTTCAGTATTATTTTGAAAAGGCCATAGAAAATGATATTTTTTTTTAAAAATTACATTCGTTACATTAAATATGTTGTGCGATACATTTTTTGTCTATTGTGGACCCTTGGCTTCTTTGCACAGAAATCGATTAAATAAGATCTGTCCATTCCAGTGACCCTTGAAGCCTATCCACGGCAAAAGCGCGATCAAAGAAGTCCTACTAGATATCTCAGAAGATTTCAAGAAATTCGCATTTTGCAGCATTTTTGCAGATGTTAATGCTATGTGATTTCATAAGTAGTATAAATTTGTCATTCGATCCCACACCAGGGATCGATCTTTGTATCCATATCGGATTCAGGTCTATTTCATCTTTTCAGTCAGGCTCATCGATGCTATTTCATCAGGCTCGAGGATTGAGGCCCTTTGAGACCACGTGCCTCGATCAAATACCATCGCTGTGTGTTGTGTGCTTCGAAGATTATAAAGATTGTACTAAATTTATTAAAAATAAGACACTATATATCAAAATTGAAAATTATATATTAACTTTTTTTGAGAGAGGGCGCAGGATATGCTTCGGCCTAGGGTGTAGAAATCTGCAAGTCCGGCCCTGATGCCATCGTAGGAAATCTTGAACCTCTACTCTAGTCTGCGCAAGATCCACTCTTG
>BGPR01030861.1:6002-18399 GCA_013235015.1 Araneus ventricosus
TAATTTATCGATCACTTCATTTATAATCTTTGAATTCTTATCCTATTATCTTCATCAAACTTTAAAATGTAGTAGAAATGCACTGGTCGGATTGTCAATTTCGAGATCTTTATGAGGATTTTGAGAGCATTGGTCAAGATGCTTATTTCGAGATCTTTATTGAGGATTTGTATATTGCTCTTTACGATCTGCATATTTAGGGGGTTTGTAGTAATTTATCGATCACTTCATTTATAATCTTTGAATTCTTATCCTATTATCTTCATCATATTTTAGAATTGTTTGGAAATTTCGCAAACAATTTAAAATTGTTTGGAAATTTTAAGTTTTGAAATAACTTGCATTCATTTCTAAATTCGTATTGTCACTCGTACTCTTTACTATAAGATTCGAAGCATTCTTTCCTCAAGGTTTTGCGTCATTGCTTTGAGAAATTCATTTCACTTGACAGCTATATTCACAGCTATTTATTCAGAATTGTATGCCTTTTCTATGCGATAAGCGCAGCTGATATGCAGATCTTCTGAATGTAAGAAGAGTAATGTAAGATGCTTGTCTTTACTATGCATTTTTGCCTCTGGACTTTGCTATTGCACTTGTAGTAGTATGACGAGTATCCACTCTGTAAGGTGGAAATTTTGTAACTGTAAATATGTTCTGAAAGTGAGTTCGTCCCAATTAATGGTTTTTAACATATTATTTTGTCATCCTCGTAACGTATTATTACTTTAACGTATCCTTTTGTCTATCATTCTTTAAAATTCTACGGAAGGGCCAGGAAGATTCAAAATTCTACGGAAGGGCCTATCATCCAGCAGCCGTTCTTTCATATCCAGAATTATATGTCAAGCTGTCTGTCTCTAATTTAAGGATTATGGTCCTTTTGTATCCAAATAGAATAAACCTGACAAGGATCATTGGCTAGCTTTCTTCCTGCCCCTTTTAAGGGTTAATGGGCCCAGGACATATTAGATTGAAGAAAGAGCAGCAGGAAGGATATATTGAAGTCAAAAACTAGAGGAGTTTTTAGATGGACGGCCGGAATTTCTTTTTTTAAATTTGGAATCTTCTATCGAAACACTAGAAGTCGACAACCACTCGTCCTGCCGCACTGACATGAAAGTGTTATTAATAGAGAGAAACTGTTGACGTATAGTAACAGGAAATGAAATAAAATTGGAAAAGAAAAATTCAAAGAACTAAGGGAATTCAACTCGAGGAAGGGCAAAACCTACAGAACGATATATTTGAACATGTCAAAGACTTATAGATGTGTGATTGACGAAAAAGAGGATCCTGTAGTAGCCTGGAAACGTCTAGAACATGTTAGACCAAACTCTCGCGCTCGTGTAATAGGACTTACCGACGACTTTTTCTCATGCCGAATCAATCCACAGGAAGAAATTGGAATTTATGCAGCTCAGATACAAAGAATAGTTGATTTACTTAAAGATGCTGGCAAACTTGTAAGTGAATGGTATCAATCATTTCAACTAATTCGTTTCCTGCCGCCTGAGTTTAGTGGTATTGCCCAATATATCTACAGGTGAAACGAAAAGGATTTCATGTTTGACAAGATTCTTTAAGAACTCATTGCAGAAGAACCCAGGTTGAAGCAATCCATTAAGAATCAACAAGAAACTTGTGATTTCCAGTCCGTTGAAAGAAACAACATTATGAAGTCCACAAGAAGCAAAAGCAAACCACCTTCTTATAAAACGAATATCCAATCTATGAGAAAGAATACTAAAAATATGAAGCATCCAAAGAACACCTTTGTAGCTGAATCCAACTTAAGTAAAAAATGTGGAAAAAGATTCTTGGATTTTTTACACAACAGCCACCTCCCACTTCTGCGGTAACAGAAATCTTCGCAGGAACTATCTACCAGTGAACCTCAGGAACTATCTGCAGCTGTTGGAGGAGTACGCTGTGGCATAAAAGGAACTGAAGTAGTGAGAATGATATTCCAAAATAACGGTGAATTGGAAACTGTAGATCTTTCGAATGTATTCACCTAGGTTAAGACGAAATCAAATTTCTGGTTCACTGATTGATAAGGCAGGATCAACTTTTACATGTAAAAAAGGTCAAATTAATACTGCTAAATCAAATAGGCTAAAGATAGCCACAAATTATTTGCAGCCAAAAAGGTCAACGATCTGTTTTGTTTTAATCCGAAGATTGATATAAATCATAAATCTAAAAATGTCAAGGGAAAACTCGTGATATGAAACTGTCAATAAGATTAAATCTAAGATTGCAAATTTTTCTAATGTAAATAACTTACGTTCTTGGCACAATAGAATGTGTCATATTAATAAAAGGTATAGCGTACTGACCAGTAAGAACAAATGTGTAAAAAAAAGATTACCCAAGTTAAAGTATTCAGATTTGAAATGCGAACTCTTAAACTTGCTAAATCTCGTCGTAAATCATTTCAGCAAATAGGTAAATTACGATCGAGTAAACCACTTGAGCTTTTACACTTAGATCTTAGTGGTCCTTTTCCAGTTGTGGCTATTGGTGGTCATCGTTATTTTTGAAGTATTATTGATGAGTGATGACTATAACCGCAAAGTAACTACCTATCCTATCAAAGAGAAAAATTAGGTTTTTAAACATTTCTCAAATTACCAGAAAAGGGCTGAGAGATTTTTGTTCTCTCAGCCTTAATACCTAAATCATCTAAATATGATTCAAACTCAGAGTGACAGAACTCAAGTCCATTATTCATTCTTAAATGTAAGAACGGATAATGGCCTTGAGTTCTGTCATGCTGAGTTTGAATCATATTTCCATGATTTAGGTATTAAGGCTGAGAGAACAAATGTTTATTCACCACAAAAATTGAAGTATCTGAGCGATATAACTGCACAGTTGTAGATGCAATTAAAGTAACGTATTTAAATAATGTAATCAAAGTAATGTAATTAAAGTAACTCTAGTGAATTAAGTAAAGGATTTTGGACTGAAGCATTATTATGCCATACTATTATGTTTGTTATATTATGTTTTATGTTATACTAGTCGCCTTTGGCGACCGGCTTGTTCGCAGGGAATATGATTTCAATTAATTTTGCATCATTTTTTGTTCATGGTTCTCTTAATATTGCAATTTTAAACTTAAGATTGTGGTAAATATTTACATTTATAAATATTTAAAATTATTAATTATTAAATATTGTGGTAAATATTTAACCCATGCTCTATTAGTGAACTCGGACTTCTGTTCATTGTCCACATAAATGTCCCTAATTGAGTCAAATAACTGACCATCAGGGACGTGGCGAGGTGGGGGGTGAGGGGTGGGACACCCCCAGATTTTTAAGAAGTCGGCATTTTGGCCAGACCTGTCGGCAAATTTTGAGAAATAATGGATCATCTTTTTTTTCTCTTCTGGCATTTGAAAATATATAATTGCAATGATATAAAAACATTGTGAAAGTATATATCCCAAGTCTGTAATTTTGGAAAATATTTTATTAATATTTAGTCGAAACATTTTATTTATTGAAGTAAACAACTTCTGATTGCAAAATCGGCAAATCTACGTTTGCATCTCGGAAAACATGTCGATTCTGCTTTATATGAAATGCGTCATCAAAATCGAGTTTTTGCCACAGTTACAAGAATGGTCTTCAATCAGTTCATAGAGATGTTTTGAATATCTGTCGAATTTTAGAGTCGGCATGATAAAAATGTGATATATATACATATAACCAATGCGATTAATCGGCAAACAATCATGTTTTAAAAAGAAGAAATTTTGTGAATCAGTTACATGAAGCATCGTTATTTTACGCGGAAGCATATGCCGATTGAAACCTAAGTCGAAAATTCTTTTCGTTATTTTAATAAACAACACCCGTTTTTTGTTGTTTGCAGATTGTAACAATTTTTTGAATTGTGTACGCCAAGCTTGTTACATTAAAATAAGAAATTCGGTAAAAAATTTCGGTTAGTAAAATTGGAGTTTTTTGTATCCTAAGTAACCAGATTTCGAGTATAGTAAAATGTATTTGTATAATTAGTATTTTAATGTATTTATAATAGTTATTAATTTAAATGTTAAATATTTTAATCAACTAGATGACAAAGAGCAAATAGAAGTTTTTAAAAATGTCTTCTTTTGTCACACTAAAGATTAAGCTCAGTATCAAAATTATGAACAACAATGGAAAATCAACATAAGTTCTAAAAAGAATTGAATTATGTTTTGCATTTGTAATTTTTTATTTTTATGATATTTTTTAATAATTTTTTTATGTTTAAGCTGATAAATATTTTTCCTAAAAAGAAAAATTCTACCTATAATATTTAATCAGAAATCATAATTTAAATTGAACCTTTTCGTATGAGCCAAGTTTGTGGGGAGTTTTAACTCGTGGCAGGAGCCAATCGAAGCATGAAAGAGCATTTTGTTATGCCTCCCCCCCATCTATTGAATTTTAAAAATTACATTCCCTTATATTGAATATTTTTATAATATACATAACAAATAAATCTGGTTAGTAGGCAGTGTTTGTTAGAAATGTTATGTATTAGCAATGTTTTGTATTTTATTATGTTTGTTCAATAAAATTGTGACATTATTTTTTTTTTGAGTTTTTTGCATTTATTATAACATCTTGTTACAAAACTCAATAAAGTCATTTATACATTATAAGCTCTGAAGACTGTGCAGTGGAAAGTGTAAAACATGATGTGGACAGCTTACATTTGAATATCTTAGTAGTGTTGACGAAAATGTGTTTTCTTATATTCCAGGATATTTTGCTAAAAATATTTGTGGCTTTATGAATGTAAAAAGTTGATGGTAGATGAGACTAAAATTTTAGAAAATCATACAGTTTTTTGGATTTTAAAGAATATGATATCAGTAAATAATCTGGCTTAAAGTATCCGACAAATAATTTGTTTCAATACTTTGTCAATTGGCATGAATGTTTTTTGTCTAATTTTAATTTATGTTCCCAAAGAAATAGTATCACCAAAAAATTCAGCGTTGTCTTAAGCAAAGTAAATATAGAATTTTTTAATGATCACCTGGAACATAAAGAGGAAGCACAATGTTTTTTTATTTCCTCTTTAGTTCGAATTATGAACCATGATTTCAAATCCAACACAAGTTCTAAAAATAAGTTAAAATATGTTCCCCATTTTTATTTTTTTATGATTTTATTATATTTCAGCTTGTAAATGTTTTTGGAAAAAATTGTTTGTTGTTTAATCAAAAATCCTAATTTCATAAAAGAACACTTACCAATGCTAGGTAGAATGATGAGGTGCATCGGGAGTTTTAACTCCTGATAGGGCTACTGTCCCACTGGTGGCGTACTGTCTATGTGACATGAAATGTTAAAAAGTTGCCATTAGGGTCTATGGGAGTGAGACCTCTGATTCTTCTTCTTTGTGATTGCAACGATATCTTCACGATATAGTATGGTAATCAGAATAACGAACAACATTCCTGGAGATATCGTGCAATATCATGTGCTAATTAGAGAATAAATGCTAAGAAATTCAAATTTCATATCAAATTCTACAATATTAACAGTAATACGAGAGGACTAATCAAAATTATTGTTTATTTAATGGAAATGAAAAAATTGAGACTGACATTAACTAGGATGTACAAAAGATAAAAACATGCGAACAATGTACAAACTAGATATGTAAAACGTTACGTTATGCATATAAGAAGTCAAAATGCTGAAGATTTATATACAAGATATTTTCTTCTTAAACTGAATCTACTCAAAGACATCAGTAGCGTGATTTATCATCTGGAATGCCGCCAAATTCAGCAGGGGGACTAATGACGACTTGAGAAAAAAAAAACCTTGAAAAAATAATTCAGGAAGTCGCCGATAGGGAGAAAATTTGGCGGTTTTGAAGCCTGCATAGTTGAAAATTTGCACGAAACGCACGTAATATTTTAAAGTGCAAATGCCCGGTTCTGTAAACGATAGTAGCGCCACTAATTCAATCTATAAAGATAAGAGAAAAACAAGGAAAAACATTCCGAATGTATCTAGTTCAATATGCATCTACTTTTACCTCGGCGACTGCTACTTGGGAAATTATTTTATCATCAACAATCGAACGCAGTCGCCATTTTTCATGAGTTAAGAAGTCGTAACAAACTACTTAAAGATCCTGTATCAAGAGATGTCTAGAAGTGTAGACATATTGAAAGAGGTCTATTCCCTCTGAGTCTCTGAAAAAGTGCTTTGAACAAAGTGCAATGGTGCTCTGAAATAACATCTCTGTAAGCATTTGGGGCAGATAGTTTGCTGCATTAAAGCGGTGTTGTTTTGAAATTTCTTCTTTATTGTCAGTTGTGTAGACTACAACAGCGCCACGTATTCCTCTATCGGTTACTTTTGGAACTATTTTTTGCACTGAATCATTTCCGCCCCCCCGTGTCTTCTTTAGTACCACCCCCTTCCAAATTTGGTGGTATTTCAGCTGATAGATCGAGATACGTATGGCTCTGAATATTGTCAGTTTAAAAAAACCCTGTACATGAGGAAAAATAAGACAAAGCTTAAGATAGATTTATAGTCACTGTAGTCACAGTTTAATGAAAAAAATATACCTCCATGTACACTTTATATAAGCAGAGAATTTCAAATACTTTCAATTTTATGCTTATTACAAGGGAAGCAGCGCCATTTCTTCCTATCAGCTAAAATATGAATTAATTTTTAAAATTTAATCAAAATTAAATAAAATTCATGGGAAGCCGACACCGCAAACCAGATAATTGAGACCAAGACATATTAGTAAGTTTCCTTCGAAGCATTGAAAATTCTCGAAAAATAGCATAGAATCCGAGAGAAAAAAAATTTCACACAAGGAATTTTGAATTCAACAGTACCTGCCAATAAAGTTTGATTCTTGGGCTCAGTACTTGTAAATTAAAATTCATACTATTTATACTACAAAGTTAAAGAAAAATTAATTCTAAATAATAAATAATACAAATAATAAAAAGTAATAAATATTGCAATTCAAACGAGTTTAAATAAAAATTAAAATAACTATTTTTAAAATAAAAGAAATATTTATAATATTGTTAACAATAATTCATATGCAGATTTAAACTTTTCAAATTCCAAAAGTTATTATTTAGGTAATTTTGACAATAATGACATTGGAGCTTCAGATCCGAGATATGAACATGTCCGACCTGCACTGCTTTCAATACAACTACCCTATAATTAGGCTTGCCAGACGTCCCGGTTTGACCGGGACAGTCCCGGTTTTCAGACAAAATCCCGGTGTCCCGGCCGGTTTACTTCACGTCCCGGTAAAAATTAAATTTGATTATAGATGACCAAAAAGTCTAAAAATAATTAACTGTGAAGGATTATTTAGGATAATTACTTTATCATTTATTTCACTGTACTGTATGAAAAGTGAAAACTATAGAAGAGTGATGGTCTGCTAATAAATAATATTGTCATCGTATCGTCTTGTCTCACCAATCGTGACCATTCCTTCTGCTTACCTGGGATATCAGCACCAGTTGAGAGAATATTTTCTTTGATGAACAGCGCATGGACTGAAGATAGGGGTTTGATGAAGGAATCTACAGTTAAAGGCTTGATGACATGTAAAATTAATATCGGAATAGCTTGTGAAGATTTTTACAACACGATTAAAAACGAAAAAGACTTTCTAAAAAAAGTCCCAGACAATGAAAAGTACATGTAAATATTGTTCAAATTTTTATTCCTCATCCAAAATGTTTCTTCTTACTTAAGTAACTTATAAATATTAACATGTAAGATATAAAATGTTTAAATTTTTATGCTAGTGTCATTTATTATTACCCCTGGTTTAGGTTCCTAATCAGTAACCATTTATTCATATCATTGAGAATAAACTACCCTCTAAAACACTCTAAAAACCCGCCAAGGGTGTGTGCCCTTGAATACCCGCGGCGCTGGGAGGCATTCCGGTGTCCCGGTTGAACATTTCAGAAATCTGGCAAGCCTACCTATAATGGAACGCTACTTTGCTATAATTGTGCTTGGTTTATTCCCAAGCACTCGATTTAACGAAATATTTCGAATCGATTTCTTTAAACACATAAAAATTGCATCCTCAATATAAAGTATTTTGAATATAAAAAGTGGTGAATAGGCAGTTATCTATTTTTACTTTGAAATAACCCAGCTAAAAAAAAATCTGCAACACATCTTTTAAAAAAATTCTGCAGAAAATCTGAAGGTATTTGGAACATGTTTTCTTCAGATTTTCTGCAGAAAAAAAAAGTAGAATATCTGAAGAAAACTATGTTCCAAACACCTTCAGATTTTCGGCAGATTTTTCTACAGTCAAGGTTTAATTATTAATTTCAATTCATGCAATCATTAATTTAATTAATCTAATTTGTGATTCAACTTACTTGTACGATGTCGATTCAGATTGTGACAAAACTTCAAACTCATCCTGGCCGGGATTCGAACCCGCGTTCATATAGTTGGCAGGCAGGAACACACACGCCGCGCCACAAGGCCACGCCGGACTATACGAGATGGGAGTAAAATAATCTATTTGAGTTTTAGCGTCACCATGACTCTCGTGGCACTATTCAGTGGTGTAAGAATCAACCATGGTCAGAATACCTGTTTCAAAGTCGTAGAGATGAGTAATAGATGAGATTAGTAATAGTTTTGTTCAATAATTTAGATTCTCTGTTTCAATAAATTCGTTTTCACATTTTATGTTTCTGGTAAGCCTTCTCTCCATCCAAAGAGCGCAAGCTCCACTTTTCCCTTCTTTTTGGAGGAAAATAGCTAGTCAGAAAGACAGTTGGAAAACTAATTGGGAATTAATTAAAATATGGGGGAAAGTTTAAAATGATAAACCTCAAATATTTATTTTAAAGATTAATTTATAATTCATTTTTTCAGTGGCATATTTAAAAAATTTAGTGCCTAAGACAATTTTAGATTGGGAAATTTTTTGAAACTCCTGTCTGCTGTAAAATTAAACAATAATGATAATTACATTATAATTTTGTTTTATATCCTTTGGAAAATAAAGCTGCAATATTAGAGAATATGGTGCAAAATATGTATTTAGAGAAATACAGATATTATGAAATTGCAGTCAAATCTTTAAAAAATCAACAGATTATTGGTCAAGTTTAATGATGTTGTGAAAATCTACTAAATAACTGTAAATTGAATTGAAGACAAAATGTAGATTTTTGCTGTCTTCAAAAATCTGCTGAATATTTAAAGAAAAAATAAAAATATTTTTTTGCAGATTTTATGCAGATTAAATTCAAGAAAAAATGCAAATTTTTTGCTGTCTTACAAACATCTGCAGAATATTTAGAGAGAAATATAATAAGAAATTTTTTTCAGATTTTATGCAGATTAAATTGAAGAAAAAATGCAGATTTTTTCTGTCTTCAAAAAATCTGCAGAATATTTAGAGAAAAATATAATACGAATTTTTTTTTGCAGATTTTCTGCAGATTTAATTTTAGCTGGGAAATATAATGAAATTTATTTTCATAAAAATTTAATACAAAATTTGCGTTCAAATTCTTTCATTTAACTGATAAAATTCGACGTTCATAATACTTTATTTGAATCTCGATTTGTACAAAACGATAGAGAAACAACTTAATCAAAAAGATACCATTATTTGAATGCATGCAGCTCCTCCAATTCTGGAAATAATTTTGCAGTTAACCTCCGCTGCTGCAAACTGAATTTTCTGAATTTTTTAAAAATTTCACTCATCTTTCTTTATATAAATTCAATATATTATTATATTTTCTGTTATTTGGTACAGACTGCAGACTAGAAATAAATAACCTAGGAACCTAAAAACATTGTAAAACTATCTAAAATATAATAATATGCAGTGATAAAATGTAATTATAGTTAGTACAAATAGAGTAATAATGATTAAAAATAAGCAAAATTTTCGAAATTTTACTTATAACGTCATGACTGACAACACGAAATGTAGTCACGGAATAAAACTAAGCACCCATCTTTATTATACGTCGTTCACCATATATGGCAACTATAAGTACTATTTTACAGCCTATAGAAAGCCTCTGTGCCTAAAAAGTATATGAGGGATTTTACTAATTGTAAAATTTTACTAATTTCTAAAATTTCCAGTTTCAACACACATTTTCGAATCAATAAAAGATGTAATCATGGAAAATTAATGGGGATAAAATTGTGGGTTCATTGACCAAACGAAGCAAGATCCTGTTTTGGCTCGACCGTTCAGCATATTGTCGTTGTCACCACGTCCAAAACTGAAGATATGTGGTTTGGTATATTTAAAGAGAATTAATTTTGAGCCGTTATAATAAATAGTGAAAATTATTTTACAAATTTCTATCTTGTAGGGTTGGCTTACTGATGTTTAGACAACAGGTTTACATCAGCAAAATAGTTAATCGGAAATTCTAATTGACTGCAGTAATCCGTCAAAACGTTTATATTGACGTTCTTATATAATGAGACATGAATTTTAGATGCTATATATAACAACATTAAGAATTAAAAGTGAAATTAACTTACCTGATATAGAAAAATTTTGAGTCACTTTCTGTTGGCTAAGCTATTGGAAGGCACGCATTGAAAGCTATGAGGGAATGGAATGGCCAACACTGGGGGAAATGGAAGGAAGTGAGGAATTTAGTAACTATTAGAAGAGTGCTGGCAATAAATGACATGTCCAGTGGATCGTAGTGACCATATCTAGGGCACTATCCCAACTTCGGGAACTTTATTGAAAGCTATAAGAGATAAGAATACACTGGGAAACAGACTCTGGACGATGAATAGCATCGGATTACACGACTTGAATACATACTACACCACAAATTATAAAGAAAAAGAAAACAATACCTACAAAAATAAAATAATAAATAAGATATATACACTAGAATATTTAAATAAAATATAATTAAAATTATGAAACTTCTGACGGGAAGAATACTCTGCTCTGCTCCTGGCGAGACCTGTATATGGGAAGGACATAGTCTGTGCATGTAAAAGTTTGAAGAGTACTGGGGTTAGTAGGAATGCAAAAATTCACATGAAGACTAATGTCGAATGTCTCTGAAGTTCAAAGATATATAAATGCAAAAATATTAATCAACACTCAGATATGGTTTACTGCATATGTCAGTGGGTCAATTATTCATTGGCAGAGAGGATATTCGTGCCAAAGATTTGCTTGCTTTTATCAGAGTCGCTATGCAGTCTATGTAGAGAACTTAGATGAATGGCAGGTAAGAGAAGGGTTGAATTATTTATGTTAGAAACCAAATATCTAGTACTTTCAGAAAATAAAAAATATCTCAGCTTTTAAACTGTTATTTCTTTAGTCTGCCATCTACACGGATACATAGTGATGTAAATTAGGTACATTCGCTTAGAAAAAAAGCCATCCAGCATTATTCTGCCGTCTTTCATCGTATATGAAAACAAAAGATACAATTTTATAGGAAATTCTGTATAATAGAAGAATTTATGGTTAAAATTTTCGTAAAGGTCATTTACATATTTAAAATTGCACTAACATCAAACTAATCATTTGCATCACTCTTTTTGATGTCAAGAATGAATTCCTCATGAAAAATGCCCCAAGATTTAAACATGGGTTAATACAAGACAAATAGATCAGAAGATATTTCATGTTTTGTGTTCTCATTATAAAAGGGGTAGTGAAGTCCTCTTCTGACGTTTAAATGTCGGTGGTAGATATTTAATTTATTTCGCACTTTAAATGGCATCTCAAAAGTAATGATCACAATTTTACAATCGATAAATTTTTGATGCTTTAAAAAGTTCTATAGAACTGAAATTTTCTCCAAACAAAATTGAATTTCTCCTGCGAAAATTATATACCTCATAAATAGTTCGTAATTTTGTCGATGGGGGAAAATAGCTCTACTTTGCTAATAAATTGTTTATTTTTGAAAAGTACATGCAATATAATATTTCTTTTCTGAGATAATGTGAAATAATTATATCAAAATAACATGACAAAAAAGAATTAAGGAAAGAGTTTTTACTATAACTTTCGGAAAGAAAATAGAGAGTAACCACAAATTCACGTACAATAGGTTTACAGCCATCACATTTTGCAACTCAATATCCTTGCATATATAGTTCGATATATTATTCTTCAATTATATATTCTATGCTCTAAAAATTGCGTACGTTACACAAAAGATTCAACAGCATACTGCAATTTATATGCAAGGATAGCTCAAACATCCTGTAAAATTCTGTCTTTTAAGGCAGCTAAGTTTGCAATATCACTATGATAAACCTTACACATTAACTCTTTCGTTCCTAACGTCGGCTATAGCCGGCATCCACAAAGCAACCCT
>BGPR01030863.1:5998-18398 GCA_013235015.1 Araneus ventricosus
TAATTTATCGATCACTTCATTTATAATCTTTGAATTCTTATCCTATTATCTTCATCAAACTTTAAAATGTAGTAGAAATGCACTGGTCGGATTGTCAATTTCGAGATCTTTATGAGGATTTTGAGAGCATTGGTCAAGATGCTTATTTCGAGATCTTTATTGAGGATTTGTATATTGCTCTTTACGATCTGCATATTTAGGGGGTTTGTAGTAATTTATCGATCACTTCATTTATAATCTTTGAATTCTTATCCTATTATCTTTATTATATTTTAGAATTGTTTGGAAATTTTGCATTTAAGTTATGAAATAACTTGCATTCATTTCTAAATCCGTATTGTCACTCGTACTTTTTACTATAAGACTCGAAGCATTCTTTCCTAAAGGTTTTGCGTCATTGCTTTGAGCAATTCATTTCATTTGGCAGCTAAATTCACAGCTATTTACTCGGAATTGTATGCCTTTTCTATGCGATAACTGCAGGTGATATGTAGATTTTCTGAATGTAAGAAGAGTAATGTAAGATGCTTGTCTTTACTATGCGTTTTTTCCTCTGGACTTTGCTATTGCACTGGCAGTAGTATGACGAGTATCCACTCTGTAAGGTGGAAATTGTTTAATTGTAAATATATTATGAAAGTGAGTTCGTCCCAATTAATGGTTTTTAACGTATTATTTTGTCATCCTCGTAACTTATTATTACTTTAACGTATCCTTTTGTCTATCATTCTTTAAAATTCTACGGAAGGGCCAGGAAGATTCAAAATTCTACGGAAGGGCCTATCATCCAGCAGCCGTTCTTTCATATCCAGAATTATATGTCAAGCTGTCTGTCTCTAATTTAAGGATTATGGTCCTTTTGTATCCAAATAGAATAAACCTGACAAGGATCATTGGCTAGCTTTCTTCCTGCCCCTTTTAAGGGTTAATGGGCCCAGGACATATTAGATTGAAGAAAGAGCAGCAGGAAGGATATATTGAAGTCAAAAACTAGAGGAGTTTTTAGATGGACGGCCGGAATTTCTTTTTTTAAATTTGGAATCTTCTATCGAAACACTAGAAGTCGACAACCACTCGTCCTGCCGCACTGACATGAAAGTGTTATTAATAGAGAGAAACTGTTGACGTATAGTAACAGGAAATGAAATAAAATTGGAAAAGAAAAATTCAAAGAACTAAGGGAATTCAACTCGAGGAAGGGCAAAACCTACAGAACGACATATTTGAACATGTCAAAGACTTATAGATGTGTGATTGACGAAAAAGAGGATCCTGTAGTAGCCTGGAAACGTCTAGAACATGTTAGACCAAACTCTCGCGCTCGTGTAATAGGACTTACCGACGACTTTTTCTCATGCCGAATCAATCCACAGGAAGAAATTGGAATTTATGCAGCTCAGATACAAAGAATAGTTGATTTACTTAAAGATGCTGGCAAACTTGTAAGTGAATGGTATCAATCATTTCAACTAATTCGTTTCCTGCCGCCTGAGTTTAGTGGTATTGCCCAATATATATACAGGTGGAATGACAAGGATTTCATGTTTGACACGATTCTTTAAGAACTCATTGCTGAAGAACCCAGGTTGAAGCAATCCATTAAGATTCAATACGAAACTTGTGCCTTCTAATCCGTTGAAAGAAAAAGCATTTTGAAGTCCACAAAAAGCAAGTCCAAACCGCCATCATATAAGAAGAATATCCACCCTATGAGAAAAAATACTAAATATATGAAGCATTCAAAGAACACTTTTATAGACGAATCCAATTTAAGTCAAGAATGTGAAAAAGATTCTTGGATTTTGTACACAACAGCCACCTCCCACTTCTGCGGTAACAGAAATCTTCGCAGGAACTATCTACCAGTGAACCTCAGGAACTATCTGCAGCTGTTGGAGGAGTACGCTGTGGCATAAAAGGAACTGGATCAGAGAGGATGATCTTCCAAAATAACGGTGAGTTGGAAACTGTAGATCTTTTGAATGTATTCATTTACGTTAAGACTAACTCTAATTTCTGGTTCACTGATTGATAAGGCAGGATCAACTTTCATATGTAAGGAAGGTCAAATTAATACTGCTAAATCAAATAGGCTAAAGATAGCCACAAATTATTTGCAGCCAAAAAGGTCAACGATCTGTTTTGTTTTAATCCGAAGATTGATATAAATCATAAATCTAAAAATGTCAAGGGAAAACTCGTGATATGAAACTGTCAATAAGATTAAATCTAAGATTGCAAATTTTTCTAATGTAAATAACTTACGTTCTTGGCACAATAGAATGTGTCATATTAATAAAAGGTATAGCGTACTGACCAGTAAGAACAAATGTGTAAAAAAAAGATTACCCAAGTTAAAGTATTCAGATTTGAAATGCGAACTCTTAAACTTGCTAAATCTCGTCGTAAATCATTTCAGCAAATAGGTAAATTACGATCGAGTAAACCACTTGAGCTTTTACACTTAGATCTTAGTGGTCCTTTTCCAGTTGTGGCTATTGGTGGTCATCGTTATTTTTGAAGTATTATTGATGAGTGATGACTATAACCGCAAAGTAACTACCTATCCTATCAAAGAGAAAAATTAGGTTTTTAAACATTTCTCAAATTACCAGAAAAGGGCTGAGAGATTTTTGTTCTCTCAGCCTTAATACCTAAATCATCTAAATATGATTCAAACTCAGAGTGACAGAACTCAAGTCCATTATTCATTCTTAAATGTAAGAACGGATAATGGCCTTGAGTTCTGTCATGCTGAGTTTGAATCATATTTCCATGATTTAGGTATTAAGGCTGAGAGAACAAATGTTTATTCACCACAAAAATTGAAGTATCTGAGCGATATAACTGCACAGTTGTAGATGCAATTAAAGTAACGTATTTAAATAATGTAATCAAAGTAATGTAATTAAAGTAACTCTAGTGAATTAAGTAAAGGATTTTGGACTGAAGCATTATTATGCCATACTATTATGTTTGTTATATTATGTTTTATGTTATACTAGTCGCCTTTGGCGACCGGCTTGTTCGCAGGGAATATGATTTCAATTAATTTTGCATCATTTTTTGTTCATGGTTCTCTTAATATTGCAATTTTAAACTTAAGATTGTGGTAAATATTTACATTTATAAATATTTAAAATTATTAATTATTAAATATTGTGGTAAATATTTAACCCATGCTCTATTAGTGAACTCGGACTTCTGTTCATTGTCCACATAAATGTCCCTAATTGAGTCAAATAACTGACCATCAGGGACGTGGCGAGGTGGGGGGTGAGGGGTGGGACACCCCCAGATTTTTAAGAAGTCGGCATTTTGGCCAGACCTGTCGGCAAATTTTGAGAAATAATGGATCATCTTTTTTTTCTCTTCTGGCATTTGAAAATATATAATTGCAATGATATAAAAACATTGTGAAAGTATATATCCCAAGTCTGTAATTTTGGAAAATATTTTATTAATATTTAGTCGAAACATTTTATTTATTGAAGTAAACAACTTCTGATTGCAAAATCGGCAAATCTACGTTTGCATCTCGGAAAACATGTCGATTCTGCTTTATATGAAATGCGTCATCAAAATCGAGTTTTTGCCACAGTTACAAGAATGGTCTTCAATCAGTTCATAGAGATGTTTTGAATATCTGTCGAATTTTAGAGTCGGCATGATAAAAATGTGATATATATACATATAACCAATGCGATTAATCGGCAAACAATCATGTTTTAAAAAGAAGAAATTTTGTGAATCAGTTACATGAAGCATCGTTATTTTACGCGGAAGCATATGCCGATTGAAACCTAAGTCGAAAATTCTTTTCGTTATTTTAATAAACAACACCCGTTTTTTGTTGTTTGCAGATTGTAACAATTTTTTGAATTGTGTACGCCAAGCTTGTTACATTAAAATAAGAAATTCGGTAAAAAATTTCGGTTAGTAAAATTGGAGTTTTTTGTATCCTAAGTAACCAGATTTCGAGTATAGTAAAATGTATTTGTATAATTAGTATTTTAATGTATTTATAATAGTTATTAATTTAAATGTTAAATATTTTAATCAACTAGATGACAAAGAGCAAATAGAAGTTTTTAAAAATGTCTTCTTTTGTCACACTAAAGATTAAGCTCAGTATCAAAATTATGAACAACAATGGAAAATCAACATAAGTTCTAAAAAGAATTGAATTATGTTTTGCATTTGTAATTTTTTATTTTTATGATATTTTTTAATAATTTTTTTATGTTTAAGCTGATAAATATTTTTCCTAAAAAGAAAAATTCTACCTATAATATTTAATCAGAAATCATAATTTAAATTGAACCTTTTCGTATGAGCCAAGTTTGTGGGGAGTTTTAACTCGTGGCAGGAGCCAATCGAAGCATGAAAGAGCATTTTGTTATGCCTCCCCCCCATCTATTGAATTTTAAAAATTACATTCCCTTATATTGAATATTTTTATAATATACATAACAAATAAATCTGGTTAGTAGGCAGTGTTTGTTAGAAATGTTATGTATTAGCAATGTTTTGTATTTTATTATGTTTGTTCAATAAAATTGTGACATTATTTTTTTTTTGAGTTTTTTGCATTTATTATAACATCTTGTTACAAAACTCAATAAAGTCATTTATACATTATAAGCTCTGAAGACTGTGCAGTGGAAAGTGTAAAACATGATGTGGACAGCTTACATTTGAATATCTTAGTAGTGTTGACGAAAATGTGTTTTCTTATATTCCAGGATATTTTGCTAAAAATATTTGTGGCTTTATGAATGTAAAAAGTTGATGGTAGATGAGACTAAAATTTTAGAAAATCATACAGTTTTTTGGATTTTAAAGAATATGATATCAGTAAATAATCTGGCTTAAAGTATCCGACAAATAATTTGTTTCAATACTTTGTCAATTGGCATGAATGTTTTTTGTCTAATTTTAATTTATGTTCCCAAAGAAATAGTATCACCAAAAAATTCAGCGTTGTCTTAAGCAAAGTAAATATAGAATTTTTTAATGATCACCTGGAACATAAAGAGGAAGCACAATGTTTTTTTATTTCCTCTTTAGTTCGAATTATGAACCATGATTTCAAATCCAACACAAGTTCTAAAAATAAGTTAAAATATGTTCCCCATTTTTATTTTTTTATGATTTTATTATATTTCAGCTTGTAAATGTTTTTGGAAAAAATTGTTTGTTGTTTAATCAAAAATCCTAATTTCATAAAAGAACACTTACCAATGCTAGGTAGAATGATGAGGTGCATCGGGAGTTTTAACTCCTGATAGGGCTACTGTCCCACTGGTGGCGTACTGTCTATGTGACATGAAATGTTAAAAAGTTGCCATTAGGGTCTATGGGAGTGAGACCTCTGATTCTTCTTCTTTGTGATTGCAACGATATCTTCACGATATAGTATGGTAATCAGAATAACGAACAACATTCCTGGAGATATCGTGCAATATCATGTGCTAATTAGAGAATAAATGCTAAGAAATTCAAATTTCATATCAAATTCTACAATATTAACAGTAATACGAGAGGACTAATCAAAATTATTGTTTATTTAATGGAAATGAAAAAATTGAGACTGACATTAACTAGGATGTACAAAAGATAAAAACATGCGAACAATGTACAAACTAGATATGTAAAACGTTACGTTATGCATATAAGAAGTCAAAATGCTGAAGATTTATATACAAGATATTTTCTTCTTAAACTGAATCTACTCAAAGACATCAGTAGCGTGATTTATCATCTGGAATGCCGCCAAATTCAGCAGGGGGACTAATGACGACTTGAGAAAAAAAAAACCTTGAAAAAATAATTCAGGAAGTCGCCGATAGGGAGAAAATTTGGCGGTTTTGAAGCCTGCATAGTTGAAAATTTGCACGAAACGCACGTAATATTTTAAAGTGCAAATGCCCGGTTCTGTAAACGATAGTAGCGCCACTAATTCAATCTATAAAGATAAGAGAAAAACAAGGAAAAACATTCCGAATGTATCTAGTTCAATATGCATCTACTTTTACCTCGGCGACTGCTACTTGGGAAATTATTTTATCATCAACAATCGAACGCAGTCGCCATTTTTCATGAGTTAAGAAGTCGTAACAAACTACTTAAAGATCCTGTATCAAGAGATGTCTAGAAGTGTAGACATATTGAAAGAGGTCTATTCCCTCTGAGTCTCTGAAAAAGTGCTTTGAACAAAGTGCAATGGTGCTCTGAAATAACATCTCTGTAAGCATTTGGGGCAGATAGTTTGCTGCATTAAAGCGGTGTTGTTTTGAAATTTCTTCTTTATTGTCAGTTGTGTAGACTACAACAGCGCCACGTATTCCTCTATCGGTTACTTTTGGAACTATTTTTTGCACTGAATCATTTCCGCCCCCCCGTGTCTTCTTTAGTACCACCCCCTTCCAAATTTGGTGGTATTTCAGCTGATAGATCGAGATACGTATGGCTCTGAATATTGTCAGTTTAAAAAAACCCTGTACATGAGGAAAAATAAGACAAAGCTTAAGATAGATTTATAGTCACTGTAGTCACAGTTTAATGAAAAAAATATACCTCCATGTACACTTTATATAAGCAGAGAATTTCAAATACTTTCAATTTTATGCTTATTACAAGGGAAGCAGCGCCATTTCTTCCTATCAGCTAAAATATGAATTAATTTTTAAAATTTAATCAAAATTAAATAAAATTCATGGGAAGCCGACACCGCAAACCAGATAATTGAGACCAAGACATATTAGTAAGTTTCCTTCGAAGCATTGAAAATTCTCGAAAAATAGCATAGAATCCGAGAGAAAAAAAATTTCACACAAGGAATTTTGAATTCAACAGTACCTGCCAATAAAGTTTGATTCTTGGGCTCAGTACTTGTAAATTAAAATTCATACTATTTATACTACAAAGTTAAAGAAAAATTAATTCTAAATAATAACTAATACAAATAATAAAAAGTAATAAATAGTGCAATTCAAACGAGTTTAAATAAAAATTAAAATAACTATTTTTAAAATTAAAGAAATATTTATAATATTGTTAACAATAACTCATATGCAGATTTAAACTTTTCAAATTCCAAAAGTTATTATTTAGGTAATTTTGACAATAATGACATTGGAGCTTCGGATCCGAGATATGAACATGTCCGACCTGCACTGCTTTCAATACAACTACCCTATAATTAGGCTTGCCAGACGTCCCGGTTTGACCGGGACAGTCCCGGTTTTCAGACAAAATCCCGGTGTCCCGGCCGGTTTACTTCACGTCCCGGTAAAAATTAAATTTGATTATAGATGACCAAAAAGTCTAAAAATAATTAACTGTGAAGGATTATTTAGGATAATTACTTTATCATTTATTTCACTGTACTGTATGAAAAGTGAAAACTATAGAAGAGTGATGGTCTGCTAATAAATAATATTGTCATCGTATCGTCTTGTCTCACCAATCGTGACCATTCCTTCTGCTTACCTGGGATATCAGCACCAGTTGAGAGAATATTTTCTTTGATGAACAGCGCATGGACTGAAGATAGGGGTTTGATGAAGGAATCTACAGTTAAAGGCTTGATGACATGTAAAATTAATATCGGAATAGCTTGTGAAGATTTTTACAACACGATTAAAAACGAAAAAGACTTTCTAAAAAAAGTCCCAGACAATGAAAAGTACATGTAAATATTGTTCAAATTTTTATTCCTCATCCAAAATGTTTCTTCTTACTTAAGTAACTTATAAATATTAACATGTAAGATATAAAATGTTTAAATTTTTATGCTAGTGTCATTTATTATTACCCCTGGTTTAGGTTCCTAATCAGTAACCATTTATTCATATCATTGAGAATAAACTACCCTCTAAAACACTCTAAAAACCCGCCAAGGGTGTGTGCCCTTGAATACCCGCGGCGCTGGGAGGCATTCCGGTGTCCCGGTTGAACATTTCAGAAATCTGGCAAGCCTACCTATAATGGAACGCTACTTTGCTATAATTGTGCTTGGTTTATTCCCAAGCACTCGATTTAACGAAATATTTCGAATCGATTTCTTTAAACACATAAAAATTGCATCCTCAATATAAAGTATTTTGAATATAAAAAGTGGTGAATAGGCAGTTATCTATTTTTACTTTGAAATAACCCAGCTAAAAAAAAATCTGCAACACATCTTTTAAAAAAATTCTGCAGAAAATCTGAAGGTATTTGGAACATGTTTTCTTCAGATTTTCTGCAGAAAAAAAAAGTAGAATATCTGAAGAAAACTATGTTCCAAACACCTTCAGATTTTCGGCAGATTTTTCTACAGTCAAGGTTTAATTATTAATTTCAATTCATGCAATCATTAATTTAATTAATCTAATTTGTGATTCAACTTACTTGTACGATGTCGATTCAGATTGTGACAAAACTTCAAACTCATCCTGGCCGGGATTCGAAACCGCGTTCATATAGTTGGCAGGCAGGAACACACACGCCGCGCCACAAGGCCACGCCGGACTATAGGAGATGGGAGTAAAATAATCTATTTGAGTTTTAGCGTCACCATGACTCTCGTGGCACTATTCAGTGGTGTAAGAATCAACCATGGTCAGAATACCTGTTTCAAAGTCGTAGAGATGAGTAATAGATGAGATTAGTAATAGTTTTGTTCAATAATTTAGATTCTCTGTTTCAATAAATTCGTTTTCACATTTTATATTTCTGGTAAGCCTTCTCTTCATCCAAAGAGCGCAAGCTCCACTTTTCCCTTCTTTTTGGAGGAAAATAGCTAGTCAGAAAGACAGTTGGAAAACTAATTGGGAATTAATTAAAATATGGGGGAAAGTTTAAAATGATAAACCTCAAATATTTATTTTAAAGATTAATTTATAATTCATTTTTTCAGTGGCATATTTAAAAAATTTAGTGCCTAAGACAATTTTAGATTGGGAAATTTTTTGAAACTCCTGTCTGCTGTAAAATTAAACAATAATGATAATTACATTATAATTTTGTTTTATATCCTTTGGAAAATAAAGCTGCAATATTAGAGAATATGGTGCAAAATATGTATTTAGAGAAATACAGATATTATGAAATTGCAGTCAAATCTTTAAAAAATCAACAGATTATTGGTCAAGTTTAATGATGTTGTGAAAATCTACTAAATAACTGTAAATTGAATTGAAGACAAAATGTAGATTTTTGCTGTCTTCAAAAATCTGCTGAATATTTAAAGAAAAAATAAAAATATTTTTTTGCAGATTTTATGCAGATTAAATTCAAGAAAAAATGCAAATTTTTTGCTGTCTTACAAACATCTGCAGAATATTTAGAGAGAAATATAATAAGAAATTTTTTTCAGATTTTATGCAGATTAAATTGAAGAAAAAATGCAGATTTTTTCTGTCTTCAAAAAATCTGCAGAATATTTAGAGAAAAATATAATACGAATTTTTTTTTGCAGATTTTCTGCAGATTTAGTTTTAGCTGGGAAATATAATGAAATTTATTTTCATAAAAATTTAATACAAAATTTGCGTTCAAATTCTTTCATTTAACTGATAAAATTCGACGTTCATAATACTTTATTTGAATCTCGATTTGTACAAAACGATAGAGAAACAACTTAATCAAAAAGATACCATTATTTGAATGCATGCAGCTCCTCCAATTCTGGAAATAATTTTGCAGTTAACCTCCGCTGCTGCAAACTGAATTTTCTGAATTTTTTAAAAATTTCACTCATCTTTCTTTATATAAATTCAATATATTATTATATTTTCTGTTATTTGGTACAGACTGCAGACTAGAAATAAATAACCTAGGAACCTAAAAACATTGTAAAACTATCTAAAATATAATAATATTGTAAAACTATCTAAAATATAATAATATGCAGTGATAAAATGTAATTATAGTTAGTACAAATAGAGTAATAATGATTAAAAATAAGCAAAATTTTCGAAATTTTACTTATAACGTCATGACTGACAACACGAAATGTAGTCACGGAATAAAACTAAGCACCCATCTTTATTATACGTCGTTCACCATATATGGCAACTATAAGTACTATTTTACAGCCTATAGAAAGCCTTTGTGCCTAAAATGTGTATGAGAGATTTTGCTAATTGTAAAATTTTACTAATTTCTAAAATTTCCAGTTTCAACACACATTTTCGAATCAATAAAAGATGTAATCATGGAAAATTAATGGGGATAAAATTGTGGGTTCATTGACCAAACGAAGCAAGATCCTGTTTTGGCTCGACCGTTCAGCATATTGTCGTTGTCACCACGTCCAAAACTGAAGATATGTGGTTTGGTATATTTAAAGAGAATTAATTTTGAGCCGTTATAATAAATAGTGAAAATTATTTTACAAATTTCTATCTTGTAGGGTTGGCTTACTGATGTTTAGACAACAGGTTTACATCAGCAAAATAGTTAATCGGAAATTCTAATTGACTGCAGTAATCCGTCAAAACGTTTATATTGACGTTCTTATATAATGAGACATGAATTTTAGATGCTATATATAACAACATTAAGAATTAAAAGTGAAATTAACTTACCTGATATAGAAAAATTTTGAGTCACTTTCTGTTGGCTAAGCTATTGGAAGGCACGCATTGAAAGCTATGAGGGAATGGAATGGCCAACACTGGGGGAAATGGAAGGAAGTGAGGAATTTAGTAACTATTAGAAGAGTGCTGGCAATAAATGACATGTCCAGTGGATCGTAGTGACCATATCTAGGGCACTATCCCAACTTCGGGAACTTTATTGAAAGCTATAAGAGATAAGAATACACTGGGAAACAGACTCTGGACGATGAATAGCATCGGATTACACGACTTGAATACATACTACACCACAAATTATAAAGAAAAAGAAAACAATACCTACAAAAATAAAATAATAAATAAGATATATACACTAGAATATTTAAATAAAATATAATTAAAATTATGAAACTTCTGACGGGAAGAATACTCTGCTCTGCTCCTGGCGAGACCTGTATATGGGAAGGACATAGTCTGTGCATGTAAAAGTTTGAAGAGTACTGGGGTTAGTAGGAATGCAAAAATTCACATGAAGACTAATGTCGAATGTCTCTGAAGTTCAAAGATATATAAATGCAAAAATATTAATCAACACTCAGATATGGTTTACTGCATATGTCAGTGGGTCAATTATTCATTGGCAGAGAGGATATTCGTGCCAAAGATTTGCTTGCTTTTATCAGAGTCGCTATGCAGTCTATGTAGAGAACTTAGATGAATGGCAGGTAAGAGAAGGGTTGAATTATTTATGTTAGAAACCAAATATCTAGTACTTTCAGAAAATAAAAAATATCTCAGCTTTTAAACTGTTATTTCTTTAGTCTGCCATCTACACGGATACATAGTGATGTAAATTAGGTACATTCGCTTAGAAAAAAAGCCATCCAGCATTATTCTGCCGTCTTTCATCGTATATGAAAACAAAAGATACAATTTTATAGGAAATTCTGTATAATAGAAGAATTTATGGTTAAAATTTTCGTAAAGGTCATTTACATATTTAAAATTGCACTAACATCAAACTAATCATTTGCATCACTCTTTTTGATGTCAAGAATGAATTCCTCATGAAAAATGCCCCAAGATTTAAACATGGGTTAATACAAGACAAATAGATCAGAAGATATTTCATGTTTTGTGTTCTCATTATAAAAGGGGTAGTGAAGTCCTCTTCTGACGTTTAAATGTCGGTGGTAGATATTTAATTTATTTCGCACTTTAAATGGCATCTCAAAAGTAATGATCACAATTTTACAATCGATAAATTTTTGATGCTTTAAAAAGTTCTATAGAACTGAAATTTTCTCCAAACAAAATTGAATTTCTCCTGCGAAAATTATATACCTCATAAATAGTTCGTAATTTTGTCGATGGGGGAAAATAGCTCTACTTTGCTAATAAATTGTTTATTTTTGAAAAGTACATGCAATATAATATTTCTTTTCTGAGATAATGTGAAATAATTATATCAAAATAACATGACAAAAAAGAATTAAGGAAAGAGTTTTTACTATAACTTTCGGAAAGAAAATAGAGAGTAACCACAAATTCACGTACAATAGGTTTACAGCCATCACATTTTGCAACTCAATATCCTTGCATATATAGTTCGATATATTATTCTTCAATTATATATTCTATGCTCTAAAAATTGCGTACGTTACACAAAAGATTCAACAGCATACTGCAATTTATATGCAAGGATAGCTCAAACATCCTGTAAAATTCTGTCTTTTAAGGCAGCTAAGTTTGCAATATCACTATGATAAACCTTACACATTAACTCTTTCGTTCCTAACGTCGGCTATAGCCGGCATCCACAAAGCAACCCT
>BGPR01030864.1:0-18396 GCA_013235015.1 Araneus ventricosus
CGACTCAGTAATCGCTGAACTACACTTCCGATTTTCAATTTTTTTTTTTAACTTCTGTTGTTACCCTTTATCCATAAAATAAGACATTAGTTATGTTTTAACATATGTAGTTACCGAGAGATAGAGGATCGCGTCACCAATTAATGCGTTTTTTTTCCCCCACTTTTCTACTCAGTAGTCGCTGAACTACAGTTCCAATTTTCAATTTTTTTTGTAATTTCTGTTGATATCCTTTATCTCTAAAATAAGACATTAGTTATGTTTTTAACATCTGTAGTTACCGAGATCTAAAGGATCTTCCATGCAACATTTTTCGTGGCGTTCTGGCGTGTGAATCAAATTCCTTGCTGAGATCCCAATGGGAGGAACATATTCCTACGTTAAAAAACTGGTTCTTTAGAAAAAAATGCATTTTGCAACAACTTTTTAGCAAAGTTTTCTTGTTCTGTTAAAGAAGCTGAATCTTTGTGTAACCGCTCATGTATCAGCTTTGAAAATGCAGCTTATATTTATTTTCCAAGCGGATTTTGTAAAATTTTATCTGCATTGTGTTCAGTGACGGCTCGTCAACTCAATAACAAACAGTACTGATAAAAGATATGTTTAAAAAGTGCTTTTTAACTTCTATTAAACCAAGCTTCTTTCATTGAATGTCAGATATTAAATTTTCTGCATTTTAACAGCATTAAATGAGGAGGAATTAAAGCCAGTTTAACGAGCTTCTTTCCCTGTCAAGGCAGGAATCCTCGTATAAAATTTGCTGTTTAATAAGTTGGTTTTTCTTCCCGAAAAAACAATATATATCTACCTGATAAGTTGATTTATGTCAAGATTAATAATAAATAACTTAAACAATACATTGTAAGTAAAAAACGTTTCTTCATTTGAATATTAAATCGAAATGATTGAAAAATAAAGCTAAAAAAGACATTACGGAGACGGGGAAATAAAAAGAGAAGATATACTGAGCTCGAAAGTTGGTTGATTTCTGATTTTCCCTGTAATTAGGGATAAGTGTTGAGCTTTGTAGATAACACTGTATTTCCCTGTGCGTTATATTGGCATGCGCATTAACCGATTTTTCTAACAGTTCTGGGTTGTATCCGAGAAATAGGCTTAATCGCTCTTTTGACGTGAGATCAGTGGCAAATCCAGGGGGGCTATCGGGCTGCATCCCCCAGAGCTAAATCAAAATTCTTGATTTTATTTAAAATCACTACAGCTGTTTGTTCTTAATTTTCATTTAAAAAATAATAAAATCCTGACAAAATTGCTTTCTGGCTTGAGAAGCTCGAGGCTTTTCTAGTCATTCCACTTGCACTTGTAGCGTTGACGCGGTCGAAAACATTTTTTGGCTACTTATTTCATTGTATTTTTTATTAAATTATCGAAACTATTGTAGTGTTCTTTATGATTCTTATTGTCAGGTGAGGAAAGTCTGCGGAGTTAAAGTGTTTTGGTTTACATAAGCCATGAGGTTTGACATTCGTCACTGCGATACAAATTTTTTATGACCTCAGCCACCTCCCCCCCCCAGACCCGAATCCTGGATTCGCCACTGAGTGAGATGAAATTTCTCTGGATAGCAGCAGGTTTTTCACATTATAAATGTAGGATATTACCAATAAGCATAATTTAATCGCAGTGTAAATAAGAATTGTGAAACTAGATTATCGTACGATAGATGGCGCCAGGAGTCCTGTTCATGACGTATCATGAACAGCGCCCTCTTTTTCCTCACAAAACCGAGGAGCACGCACCGATAGTCACAGAGAAGGGGAATCAGAGGTCTCACTCCGCAATTTGATCAGCGCCCCCACTCGCCAACAAAG
The DNA here is from genome assembly GCA_013235015.1 of Araneus ventricosus. Taxonomy (NCBI): domain Eukaryota; kingdom Metazoa; phylum Arthropoda; class Arachnida; order Araneae; family Araneidae; genus Araneus; species Araneus ventricosus. The sequence continues at coordinate 1,833 of BGPR01030864.1, forward strand.
AGAACTATCTATTCCGACACCCGCGCCGTTTCAAACGGAACACCAAGCGGGTCGCCATATAGGCCTTGTAAAGGCCAAATTTTCGAAATTTGGCCTTTTTTCAAAGCGGTTGGCCTTAAGAATTTTCATTTGACCTTAAATTCATTTTTGGCCTTTTTTTGGCTTTATTTTCATTCATGATTTTTTGAACTGCTTTTTACAACTATTCTTACTGTTTTTTTATATAAATTTTTTTATATTATAAAATTATATTTAGAACGGATTCGATCTGGATATTAGGTGAATACTATCGAAACTATAAACAGAACATTCTTGAAAATTTTATCGCTTGTTTGAAACGCATATTGCGAGTCTGAAATTAATTTTATTTATACTAATGGAATAAACGTTTTATACTGTTTATTATTTATTTTGAGAACGGAATCACTTTTCATTTATTAAAACAAAACTGAAAAAATAACCTTTCTTACTTTCGTTCACTCATGAGATAATATACTATGTTCAACTATTTCATTGAACCATCACTTTTCATTGCAAAGCTGTTCATGGAGTGGTTAAAAAATTTTTCATTTCAATATCGTTTCATTAATAGAGTATTAATCATACGCCCCATTCTAAAATGATTCGTTTTTTATAAAATAAAGCATTTTCTAATCATAAATTTAGCAAAAAATAAGTACTTCAATCAGTTTTTGAAATTTGGCCTTATTTATGGAGTGGATAAAAAAAAATTTCACTTCAATATTCTTTCATTAATAGAGTCTTGATCATACGCGTCATGCTAAAATGATTCGTTTTTTATAAAATAAAACATTTTCTAATCTTAAATTTAGCGAAAAATAAGTACTTCAATCAGTTTTTGAAATTTGGCCTTATTCATGGAGTGGATAAAAAAATTTTCACTTCAATATTCTTTCATTAATAGAGTCTTGATCATACGCGTCATTCTAAAATGATTCGTTTTTTATAAAATAAAACATTTTCTAATCGTAAATTTAGCGAAAAATAAGTATTTCAATTAGTTTTTGAAATTTGGCCTTATTTTTAAGAAGGTTCGGCCTTATTTTAAAGAAGGTTTGGCCTTATTTTGTCATTTGATCTGGCAACCCTGGCACCAAGGTCGCCTCCATGTTTGTTGTACTAGATGTCGATCTTCATAAGAACAGGTAAGTTTTATACATGTTTCCTAACTTATATCAAAGTAGATTTAAGTTAATCAAAAATTTGTACCATTTATTTTCACTTTTATAAATAAAATAACGAAGTTTAGTTTTTTTCACTCTGACGTAATGGCGTACTGCCTATGTGAAGCGCAATGTTAAAAAAGTTGCCATTAGGGTCTATGGGAGTGAGACCTCTGATTCTTCTTATCTGTCCCGAGAGCCGCACACTGCCAACTCTCTCGCTCACTCCCTATTATTATGACGACAGGTTTCACCTCACGGCACCAATTAAGTCGCCCGATGTTAATCACTATGCAACGGCAAATGTATCCCATCTATCTTTTTTTAATTCTGGTTATCACTAATTCAACTAACTACTTTTAACCCCATTGACATTTATCTTGGTGATAATCTAGTTAAAATAACCATGCTCTCATGTCAATCATTAAACTCCTCATTATCTTTCTTTTGTATATAATTTCCCCCTGTAAAATTATCCCTCTGGTTTTTAAATAAATGTTTTATATTTAAATTGAAGTCTCTTCGTTTTCATTATGTAATAATTTGTATTAAAATAATGCGACTGAAACCCCAACAAATCCCTTAGACTTAATTCCATGCCCTCATGTCAATCATTAAACTCCTCATTATCTTTCTTTTGTATATAATTTCACCCTGTAAAATTTTCCCTCTGGTTTTTAAATAAATGTTTTATATTTAAATTGAAGTCTATCCGTTTTTTTTTCATGTAATAATTTGTGTTAAAATAATGTGACTGAAACCACAACAAATTCCCTAGACTTGATTCCGATACATTTACCCCTTAAAGGTACCCGCCATGAGCGTTCTGTTTGATCTAATGGAATTCCTACATAAATGTAATTTAGTTTCGTTTAGTTACATCACCATCCAAATTTCAAAATTATTTTAAGACCTTTCAAACATATTATTATAAATACTTTTATACCTTATTGTCTTAATTTATTAAATTAGAAAACTTAGATATAAGAGCTAAAATTGCTTCCTCTTTGACTTCAAATTTCATTTTGAACTCGAAATTGTAATGATAAAAGATAATTTAATTAAAAAGAATATTCAGAATTCATTGCGAATGTACATGAAATTTCGTAGAGATCCAAACTCTGTAACTACATTTTATTATCATCATTTACGTTTTCTGTTGCAAGTGTCGGTGGTCCAGTGGTAAGGTGCCGGTTTGGTAAGCAAAAGATTCCGGGCTTAAAGCTCGCTGTAAGTAGAGGTGTTCAAAAATTCACAGTGTTACCCATAAGTTCAGCACATAGGAATTAAGTTATTAATATTTTTCCATGTTTCTAAAAATTATTTTAAAAATATTCAGTATATTCTTATATTATGCAATAATATATAATAATATTCAGTATAGTACAATATTATTTAATATGGTATAATATTATACAGTATTATATGACATTATCCAATATTATGGAAAAAAACATTGTAAAATATTGAAAAAGTCTTGCGTTTCAATATTGGGAAAAATATTGTACAATATTACTTTCGCGAATTTTATGATATTAGACGATATTATGTGCTACCTGGGAAGCAATATCAAAAGAATCGTTGATCAAACCAACCATTCTACTGGTACCTTTGTAAACAACCTCAGAAATCGATCTGTATGTATAGCGTAACCTTTCATTCCAATCAACCGAATCTTAGCATCTCCTGCTCCACGCGTAGAAACTTATCTGCATCCATGACCCCAAATGACATATCGTTCATTCCAGAACGAAACAAATCCTCTTCTAAGATTATGGATCCGAATCGGTGATTCTGATTTGGACGTCTATTCTGGTACCCTCGGTTGGGTTGGGAATTGGGTTGGGTTCCGCACTTAACGAACGGAACCCAATCCAACTCCCAACCAAACCGGGGGTACCAGAATAGACCCCTTGGAATCATGATGCAGCGGAATCAGTAAATCATATTCCTCTTCCGCGGATTCATAAATCCGAATCCGCGGATTCGTTTCTTTTAGCGGATCCGTTCCTTTTCGTTGGAATCGGATCCTGTCGTTCTTTTTGAGAGGCCAGATCCGCGGATTCGTTCCGGAGTGAACGAAGCATCACTAATTCGTATGAGGCCGCGGTGGCCCAGTGGTAAGGTCTCGACCTCGGGACCGGAGGGCCGCGGGTTCGAAACCCGATTCCACCGAAGATCCGCCGTGTATGGGGCCTGTTGCACGCTAAATCATACGTAGTGGCCAAACGTCCTCCCGTTGGTGTGGCGCGGAAGTTTGGAGAGGGGGTGCCAGCTCAGGTGTCGTCCTCGTCATCTGACCGCGGTTCAAAATTCCGAGGTCCGTCCCTAAAATAGCCCTCGTGTTGCTTTAAAACGGGACGTTAATATAACCTAACCTAACCACTAATTCGTATGAGAGAACGTTTTGGGGAGGTCATTGGTTTAGGGTAAAATTCGTCTCACCCTGCAAATACGTCCACATCCTCGAAATTGGTGATGGGTCTCAACTTTTATACAAAATCCATCGACGGAAAGATGTATTTTTCTAAACGTATACTTTGTTTTCCTCACTGTACTATGAAATCCCCATACTTATAAAGAGTTATTCAACTGTCGAGATGTCACTCATCGAATCGAAATAATAAACATTTTTCATCTTTGCAATCTTATTAAACCGGGCGTTTCCACTCCCATTCACATTTTTACTCTCTCGTCTACGAAGTATACAAAGAGAAAGTATTGTAATCATCAAAAAAATTCGAACTCGAGATTTTGAAGAATCTCCACGTTTTAGACCTCGAAAAACACTATTTTGGAATTATGTGTGTCTGTCTGAGCACGATAACTCGAAAACTATTAAAACTACATGGATGAAATTTGGTATCTGGTCTTTAAACATAATTAGTAGGTTTCTTTTAAAGATTGGACAAAATCCATCCACGGGAAGTCTCTCTGTCTGTATGTCCGTGTTAATGTGAATGCGATAACAAACAAACTTAAATAGCTAGGTGGATAAAATTTGGTACACATTTTTATCGTCAGGAATGTAGGTTTGTATCACATTTTGGACCAAATCCGTCAAAGGATTGTCTGTCTGTATAATCGCATACTTTTGAACGCAATAACTTCTTTAAAAATTACTTTGATAAATGAAATTTGGTATGTGGCCGTCTTACCTTAATGGTAAATTTTTATCCAATTTTTGTGTCAATCGGTTGAAAAAAGGGCGTTCAAATTGCAAATTTCGTTTTCTTTATCTTACACCGAGCCCTATTGGTAATCACGCCGGCTTCGAATTCTCCTTCCGAGTTGGACGACCTTCGGAAATCTTGGTATGACGTTTCGCTTATTTTCTTTCTCCACTGCGATAGGGGTTCTTGTTCGTTTTACTGCATTTTAACTTATTTTTTTCTCTACATATGTCCGGATTATACGAGAAAGTTTCGGGGAGACCACTCCCTCTGGTTACTTTCTCGTCTACGAAGTATACAAAGAGAAAGTATTGTAATCGTCAAAAATTTCGAACTCGAGAATTTGATTAATCTCCACGTTTTAGACCTCCCTGGGTCCGAAAAACACAATTTTGGAATTATGTCTGTCTGTGAACACGATAACTCGAAAACGGTTTCAGCTAGAGGGATAAAAGTTTGCATACTGGCTTTACACAAGATTGGTAGATTTCTATCGAATTTTGGACGAAATCTGTGTCAGGGAAGTCTGTCTGACTGTCTGTCCGCGTTGGTATAAATAACGATAACTCAAAAACTTAAATAGCTAGATAGAAAAAATTTGGTACACAATTTTATCATCAGGAATGTAGGTCCGAATCATATTTTGGACTAAATCCGTCAAATGATTGATTGTCTGTCGGTCTGTATAATCGCACATTTTTAATCGCAATAAGTTAACAAAATTTCATAGATAAATTAAATTTGGTATGTGGTTTTCTAACCGTAAATGTAGATCTGTGTCCAATTTTCGTTTCAATCGGTTAAAAAAGAGGCTTTCGAATTGCATATTCGGTTCCTTCACCAATCCACGACGCAGAAAAAAGGCGCGACCATTTGCCGCGTTTTTCCCCACCTTTGTTGAGGATTGGCGCGTGTTACTGCCGCTTGCAGTATTTTCCCCCCCACCCGTGTTAGGGCGTATACGAGAAAGTTTAGGGGAGACCACTCCCGCTGGTAAGTTACTGTGTTTATTTAACTGTACTTTGTCATTCCAATTGTGCCAGTACAAATATCAAATATGTTTATTTGTGTGCAAATCTCCTTTACTTTAATTAAAAATGTTTTTAAAAATTGATAAAATGAGAGGAAAAAATTACACGGGAAATGAAACTGAAATTTTTGAAATTTATTTTTTTATTAATCATAGTTTCCGAAGCTTTTATCAGAAATAAAACAACAGCAGTAGCAAGCTGTGGTTTCAATAAGTTTAAACGATTTTATTGATACCAATCAATAATATTAGGTTGCATAACACATAGACACAACTATTTTTGTCGACATGTCACATTTCTGTATGGAAGTATTCAACAAAGACGAGATAAGAACGTGTTAGATTTTTTTTCATGAATTCGTTCCGAATAAAATTGCCTTATCTCATGGTCGTAAAATTTTCCTATGGAATAAATTTGCGGCCATAACTCTAGTTTCTATATCATAAAATTCAATCAGTCAATATATTATATCGGATATTGCGGAACGATAAAATTATATATCTTAATATTCTCCTTTTTAGAATATTTAGATGCCATATTTTTTATTTGCGGCATAAGTATGTTTTGAAAGAATGAAATTCTTATTTGGAATTTTCCATAGCAACCAGAAAAATAAATAAATATCATACCTTCCTTTCTTCTTCATGCATGGCAAATTTTAAGGATAGATTTTTCTATCAGATGTTGTAAACATCTCGACTACAATTCAGAAGGAAAAAAATACTGAATACTTAAGTTGTAGTTTTCATCGATAGACTGGAAGCTACTTTGAATTTCAGTAGAGTACCATCTTGTAAACATATTTCATTCTTTCCTTGGATATATAAAAGAAAGAATTCAGTTTCTACGTGGAACAATTTTTTTGAAAATATATATTATCTTATACATATACAATCAGATACTTAGACGTTAAAGTTGCTCCGATGAGAATTAGTTAATAAAATTCTTCTCCTTTTTTCTATAAATCTTATTATTTTAATGAACTGCTGATCTTCAACAGACCAGAATGAATAACAAAAAATAAATTGTGTAGTACTAAACCTCATTATAAACGATTTTATTTCGTGCTTGCAATTTATTGCGTCGTTTTATATTAACTGAGTTAGTTACGTCTCTTGAAATCTCTTGAATTGTATAGCTGAGAGATACGAGGTTTTGGGATTTTTAGCAACAAAGACCGTTATCCCCTAATTCAAAAAATATTTATTCCAAAATTCGTTTCAATCTGCTTAAAAATTCGGTCAAGACAAAAAAAATTGGCGTCCTCCTAGAAGAGCGGTCATATTCCTTTTTTGCTAGTTACGTCATTACAAACGATACATTTATTTATTTATATTATGTAAGTTATTACCTGATCTCAAACAATTTACTTACTTAGTTACATCACTACAAACGATTTATTTGTTTATATTATGTAAGATAATTAATTACCTTATCGCGAATAATTTATTTGTTATTTATTTTTTTGTAAGTTAATTAAATCAAGGAAAACATCATTTTCAGTTTTTATTATTAATGAGAGTTTACATCTACCAATGGGAAAGACATAGCAACAATTGAATTGTGGAATACAATGCATAAAATAAAAGGTCTCCGAATAAAGCAAAAATTAATAAATGTTCCGCGCGATTTAAAAATTACAAATTATTGTGTAAAATATTTTATAAATTTGTTTTTAAAATAATCTTATCATTTAACATATTTTAATACTGTTTATCTAAAAATGTGGAAATCTGAAACTACCTCAGTTTCAGTGCTTCATATCCAAACAAATTTCCTTTAGTTAACAATTTTTTTAACAAAGATACGGCAATTCTATCATAAAAATAAATTAGTATTATTTATCAATTGTTTATCAAGATCTGCATTCTAAAGATATTAGTTATTATTCTCTTTAATAAAGACTGGAACTCTCTAATGAATTTCAAAAATTATACAAGCCAAATACTTTGAAGAACGCATTACTTTTTTAACCTTTTGAATGATTGATTGATTGATTTGAGGGGCTTTGGGGATTTTTAGCTGCAAAGGCTATCATCCCCGTAGTCTCAAAAGGTTCAAATTAAAAAAATGTCAAAAAGCTTCAGATTTTGGAGGAAAATATGAAGGTTCTGTTTATTCTCTAAGACTTTACATGTGAGTTCCTTAAATCTATAGGTTGCTGAAGAAACAAGTCCAAGTTCCGAATGATTGAATACCTAGAGCAATGAAGTAAAATATGATCCAGATTGTTTATAAGGTTGCATGAATTGCACATTGGATTGTTTGAAAGAATAAATTCACACACCACATGCTTGATTTGTGAATAATGTGCTGCGGTGTTGTGAATTCGTCACAACACACCGGAAGATGGCGCGCAGTTGGTGTTAGATGGCACGAGCAGCTGCCTTTGACATCACGTGAATGGATTCTATTATGATGTGCAGATATGAACCGAATTTAAAGATACACTTTTTAAAAACTTTATTTAAACACGGATGGAGTTAATTTCAGATCTTACGAAGAGGAAAAGAACGTGCTGTTAGATGCTAGATGGCTTGCACATTCACATTTATTTTTTCATGTGAATGTTGCGTTTCGAGAATTGACTCCATTCGAAAGAAGGACAAATAGTCTAATAATTTGTGCTGAAATTACGAGGTATTAAAAAAATTGATACATCGATTTTCCAAAAATGTTTTTTCAATACTTATGACAAGTAAATTAGGGCTACCTTTACAGCCAAGATGTGTATTCCAAGTCTTAAAGAGGGCCGTTATGGCCTGATGATAAAGTATCATTGTCAGGCTGGAGGATCACGGAATCGAGACCCGATTCTTTTAAAGATCCACTGTGAGAGTAGATCTGGCGCATGATCAATCGGCCATCATATACGCCTATACTCCTCTTTATAACCTCCCGTCTCTGGAATGGTATGTAAGTTTGGAAAGAAATGCGAAGGGTCAGGGTTCGCCCCTGTTATCCTATCACGGTTCGAAACTGTGAAGTCCATCCAATATCACCTCCGTGTAACTTCGAAACAGAACATTAATCTTTATAGTTAATCAAGACACCAGCTTTAAGCCAGCGGGAGTGGTCACCCCTAAACTTTAACGTATACCACTAACACATGTAGAGAAAAAAATAAGAGAAAAAACAATAAAACGAACAAGAACCCCTAACGCAGTGGAGAAAGAAATTAAGCGAAACGTCATACCACGATTTCCGAAGGCCGTCCAACGCCGAAGTGGAATTAGAAGCCGGCGTGATTACCAATAGAGCTGGGTGTAAGATAAAGAAAACGAAATTTGGAATTTGAACGTCTTTTTTAAACCGACTGACACAAAAATTGGACACAAATCTACCATTAAGGTAAGAAGGCTATATACCAAATTTCATTTATCAAAGTAAATTTTTAAAGAAGTTATTGCGTTCAAAAGTATGTGATTATGCAGACATACAAATAGTGAACACTTTGACGGACAAACCCATATTCCTGATGATAAAAATGTGTACTAAATTTTATCCATCTAGTTATTTAAGTTTTTAAGTTATAGTGTTCACGAATGTGGACACACAGACAGACTTCCCATAGACGGGTTGTGTCCAAACTTTGATAGAAACCTTCAGGTTATGTGTCAAGATCGCATACCAAATTTCATCCCCGTAGCTCTAATAGTTTTCGAGTTATCGTGTTCACAGACAGACAGACATAATTCCAAAATTGTGTTTTTCGGAGTCAGGGACGTCTAAAACTTGGAGATTCGTCAAAATCTCGAGTTCGAATATCTTGACGATTACAATACTTTCTCTTTCTTCCCATACGAAAAAGTAAAAAAAGTGTGATGGAAAAAGGGAACTCAGATAATTAACTACATTAACTAATAGTTAGCTCTCTTTGAACATTTCACTAATACTAATTCAGTCGGCTTGAATAATCTGTTACACATTTTATTCGGGCTCCATTAATATCTTTTGGACAGAATTGGAACATAAGCCAAGTAAAAGATTTTCTGCCTGAAGGAATCCTCTTTACTTAAGAATCCTATTTCTTCTCTAGAATTAATATCATGTGACATATTTTTCTTTCCGTCCATGAAATTGTCTCGTCCATTTTCCTTCGATGGCGAAGAAAATCGAAGGAATTGTAACACAAGTTCTTCGAACGTTACCGAAAAACGTCCTCCGGAAGTTCCTGCTTCCGGAATCGGATGGCGGCCCTGCTTTCATTTATGCACGAGGTTCTTGCTTCTATTTATAATCGTGCGAGTCCAAATTCTAAGAGTTCTCCGTTCTTGCTGCTTCTTTGTATCTTACGCTTATTACTTCAGATTGTAGACTTTTAGGATTCCGAGCTCGTCTTTTTTTACGCACTTTTATTGAACTTGACTAGTTTTATGTTTGTAAAGGTGACATTTTTCAGTCAATTTTTAACTCACTTCTTGATGTTCTTGAGTTTATCTTTATACAAATTTACTTAGCTTGACTAGTTTTATGTTTGTAAAGGTGTAATTTTTCAGTCAATTTTTGAATCACTTTCTGAAGTTCTTGAGTTCATTTTTGTACGGTTTTTCTTAACTTGACATGTTTTATGTTTGTAAAGGTGGAATTTTCCAGTCAATTTTTAACTCACTTCTTGATGTGCTTGAGTTTATCTTTATACAAATTTACTTCGCTTGACTAGTTCTATGTTTGTAAAGGTGGAATTTTTCAGTCAATATTTGAATCCCTTTCTGAAGTGCTTGAGTTCATTTTTGTACAGTTTTTCTTAACCTGACTAGTTTTATGTTTGTAAATGTGGAATTTTCAGTCAATTTTTGAATCACTTTTTGATGTGCTTGAGGTTATCTGTATACAAATTTACTTAATTTGACTTGTTTTATGCTTGTAAAGGTGGCATTTTTCAGTCAATTTTTGAATGACTTCTTGATATGATTGAGTTCATTTTTGTACAGTTTTATTTAACTTGACTTATTTCATGTCTGTAAAGATGGAATTTTGTAACCAATTATGCTTCACTCACTTTTTGATTAGTTAGAGTTTTAAAATTTTGTACACTTGCATATTCTCGATGACAATACGCTATGTTAATATTTTCATTTCAGTTATTAATTATTTAATTACCAGTTAATGAATTAATTTAATTAAATATTGATTCCACTCAAGCAGCGTCATCTGATGGTCAATTTGAGAAAAGTTATAATAATGAATTATAAATTATAGACTAAAATTAGAAAATAATTAAAATAAAATAATTATAATTTTTAGTTAATAAAAATGTGTTTTAAAAAACTGCTTTTATTTTTCTATTATTTAAAATTGTTTGAACATATTTGAACTAATCATCCGCTGATGTCTTCAAATTTTTCATTACTTTTTCTAGCTATGAATCCTGTCTCCAATCAAAACCAAATTAATGAATCAAATAATTTCAAACCAAAAGCAAAATGACTCATTTATAATTGACTTTACCTGCATTCTCAAATTGCCATTCCTATTGATTCGAAAATATTCCACTACAAACACAAATACATTCTCAACATAGCATTTCTTGAAAGCGCTATTTATACAACGTAACAAACCCGATGTTCAAATATTTCTAATTAAGTGAAATTTGCACCGAAGCATTCCTATTGACACACTTCAAATGACGAGAATACATTAAGAACTTAAGTTACTTCACTGATTTTAATTGTCAACTAATCTCTTGCCTCAGAAGTTAATTTATAATGTACAGAGCTACGCAAATTCTATTTTAAGCAGAGATGGTTTTGGGATGAGAAGGAATTAACTTTAATGTAAATTGAGAGAGATTTATCTATAGAATTTTGAAATGTCAAACGGTTCCAGTTAAATGCTTAAATCTCCCAATTAATTAGTTTTTTGTGTAAAATTTTAGAACAGGAAACGATAGCGCTAACCGATTTTCGCATTTTCTTTGTTTTCTAAAATAACTTCTGAAAAAGAAGTGCCATTTTCATGATATGCTCCGAAATGTTTCGTTGACTTTTAGAGCACGATTTGATTATTTGTATTATGAATATCAAATTATATAGGTATGGTAGAGTCAATAATGTGTTTTTAATTTCTCGTATACAAAGAATACATAGAAAATGCATTGTCTAAAAAGATTTTGATGAATCTATACGTTTTACACCTAATGCGCCAGACAAAATCTAAATAAGTCGGTCTCTCTGCCTATGAATAACATAATTTGAAAATAGAACGGCCTACATGAATGAATTTTGGTATGCGATCTGTGCAAATCTACAATTGCACAAGCTTATCAGGAAAAAATGTTGTTCCAAATTTAATTAATCATGTGTAAGATTGAGTTCTTATCTTCAATCTAATAATGACATGATTGTTATTTGATGACATGTTGTCCAATCCAATAATGACATGATTATTTTTACCTAATGCGTCAGAAAAAATATAAATGAGTCGGTCTCTCTGCCTATGAATAACATAATTTGAAAACGGAACGGGCTACATGAATGAAATTTGGAATGCGATCTGTGTAAATCTACAATTGCACAAGCTTATCAGGAAAAAGTGCTGTTTTAAATTTAATTAATCGTATATAAGATTGAGTTCTCATCTCCAATCCAATAATGACATGATTCACCGTAGATATTCAAAAGACTTATTTTCCTTGCTGAAACAGAATATATTGTGTACTCACAGTCAGCAGAATATATTATGTACTCACTTGAGATGTTTCTGAAAATAGTATTCCAACTGTGTCCCGAATAGAAGCTGGGTACCTTACGTTGGAATGCTCTGGTGATAACTGACTTTCTTAAGAGGGACATTTACCATTATTCCACTCCAATTTTGTGGAACACAGCAGGCCAAAACCATTCGTCACACACAATGTAAGAAATCAAAGAGAAATTCTGTAGATCTTTAACATTTTAACACCACACCGCCGTCTCTAGAGCTCATGTGGCTCCTATCCGGGTTGGTATAGATGTATGTGGACTTTATTGAGTTGTAAAAAAAATGCATGCAGAAGAATGGTAAATGAAGAAATTACATAGCTGGTGCTTACACATAGAATTGACAACAAAATAAAGGAATATATACAATATCTTTAATAACACGGTGTGAATGAAAGAAAAATGATGAATGTAGATGATGACGAACAACATGAAAAAGCTTACATCAATACACAAGGTTATTGAGTAACGTAGCAAAGATGGGGACCCATTTCGTGTTAAGTGTGGGAAACAAGTAATAGGGAGATTACTATTAAAGAACTATGAGAAAGGAAGAACTTAGTATGTTCACTCTATTGAATGCAGGTAAGTTAGAATTATTGTTCAAAGGCAGTTGAGTAGTTATTCCAGTCGTATTATGTTTTCATTGTCTATTATGAATTTAAACATGTTTATTATTATTTTTCTTGAAATCGGATTCTCAAGAACTCTTTGATACCACAGACTTTCCAGTGGAGTAGGAGGTTTCCTAATACGCCAAGAGAGAGCCAATGGGCGAGATGTCGCATAGTGGATGGGATCGCCGATTTCTCCACAGGCACAAGAGTCACTATCCGATAAATGGAAGAGGTTAAGGAATGAAGAGTATGGACCATGTCCTGTGACGAACAGAATTTCTTCACGTGTCCAAAAGACTGGTTTTAGGTGAACTGTTTTGAGTACTTTATGAACAATACGTCCAGTGTTTCCATTATCCCAAAGAGTTGCCGTTTTAAACCAGTGGGAGTGGCCTCCCCTAAACTTTCTCGTATACTGCTAAAAAATTTGTCATTTCCCCTCCCCTTGCGTGGATAAAAAAAATCGAACCTACTGTAATCCAGAATGCAACGAATATCATAAGGTTTTTCATTGCAGATTATAGTGATTGTAAAATATTTAAGTGAAGAATCATATTAAAAGAGATGCCTATGTATTAAAACTTAGCAATATTTATTTTCCATCACACTCCAGGAAGATCCGCTATTATACGAGCGAGCGAAAGCAAAACGGGTTAAAACACACATATCAATCACAAACCCGTCTCAAGGACGTAATCCTCCCGCTTGGTACCAGAGATAGCTAAGTAGGCATGCGCGTGGAAATGGTTTTGAAACGAAGGCTTAACAAGTATGCGATTATACAGACCGACAGACAGTCAACCCGTTGACGGATTTGGCCCAAAATTTTATACGGACCTACATTCATGACGATAAAACTGTGTACCAAATTTTATCCATCTGGCTTTTCAAGTTTTTGAGTTATAGCGTTCGCATGACCTCGAACATACAGACAGACAGACTTCCCGTTGACGGATTTTGTCCAAAAGTTGATAGAAACCTACAAATTATGTTTCAAGTTTACATACCAAATTTCATCCCTTTATCTCTAATAGTTTTCGAGTTATCGTGTTCACAGACACACACACAGACACACACACAGACACACACACAGACAGACATAATTCCAAAATTGTGTTTTTCGGACTCAGGGAGGTCTAAAACGTGGAGATTCGTCAAAATCTCGAGTTCGAATTTTTTGACGATTACAATACTTTCTCTTTGTATACTTCGTATACGAGAAAGTAAAAAAACAGTTCTTGTAAATGTTGTTTAAGTTCGCATCGAGGATTTAGAGCTGTCATTACAATGCCTTCTGTGATGGCTTTTTTGGCGAGAGTATCGGCTTCTTCATTAGCCCGATGGCCAACATGGGCTTTGATCCATCTAACCAGAATATTTCGATTCTGTGTGAGAAGGGACTGGATGTCTCGGGCAAGTTGATGAGAGGTTTGAGGATCAAGTATTGCCATTACACTTGAAAGGCTGTCTGTTCAAATTTTAGCTGTTTCGTCCACTTGACTTGCTCTGATGATCGCTTCTTTCAGTCCCATCAATTCGGCCTAAAACACTGAGTGGAATTTTTCAAATTTTCCCTTCTATTCCAGAACTTTGATGCCGTTTTCGAATGCACAATAAGAACATCCTGTTCCCATTTTTGTTTTGGAACCATCTATAAAAAACATGAGGGTCTTGGCCTCTTTGTGTTGTAAATATTTGATTCATGACATTAAATAAGGAAGGATGGGTGGTTAGGATCTTGATTTTTTTTCCCTTCATAATCCTTTGGCTGATAGGAGAGACTTTCAAATTCCATCTCCTTTCTCAGACACGTGACGTTGATGTTTATAGCTTCTTGTTGCGCTTTAAGATGTAATTGCATGATACCTGAAATAGTTTAGAAAGCTGTTGTTTGAGTGGTTCTGTAAAAGCAGGTAATGTAAAGGAGGAACATCCTCTGCATTGAAGCCATTTTTTTTAAATCTGGCCCAAGAATTGTATAGACCAGGAAAATGTTGGAATTCCATCCGTGTTGGATATCCATTCGGCCCGCTAGGCCATAAAATTGAAATACGATAGTCAGTTAGGGGGCCGAGCCTCTCTCACAGAAGCTAAAACCACAAAATCGGAAAGGTTGAGTGTGGATGGAGTCAGTCTGGGGAAATCAGGGTGGGGGACCCGTTTTGAAAGCGAGGGAGGAGGGGCGCAGTAGCCTAGGGAATCGGGTGGTCCGTAGGTGCGGTCGGCGCAGTAGTCTAGGGAATCGGGTTGCCCCTTAGATGCGGTCGCCGCAGTAACACTTGTGAATGTCGCACCGAATTTTATGACCTGAAAATGTAAACAGTCTACTAAGAATCCCTCGAAGTGGATTGGTACAGATCGATGCCGAATTAGAAAAAGAAAGCCATCAGCACAATAAATGTCAGGGCCCTCACAGGGGTCAACAGACTGACCTTCCTAGATTTAATAATTGAGAGTAACAACGATATCTTTACACCAGGTCTTGTGGATTTCCATCAAATTTTGTACGAAATCCTTCACAAGAAAGTCTGTTTGTCTTTCCCTGTGCATATGAACACTATAAATTAAAAATGCAACGAGTTAGATAGATGAAATTTGTCATATGGTTTCATCAGCTGTGAATTATATATCAGTACAAGTTTTGGACCAAATCCCTGAAAGGATAGATTGTCGATCCCTGAAATGTGAACGCTATCACTCTAAAATGCAATCAGTTAGATAAATGAAGTTTGTTATGTGATCTTTACATCAAAGTAGTAGATCTCTATCAAATTTTGAACTTAATCGATAACCGTAAGGCTATCCAAAATGCTTACATATGTGTAGACTTTAATACTTACATACTTTAATACTTTTTTTAATACTTACATATGTATCAAAGAAGTAGGTCTGTATCAAATTTTGGACTTAATCGGTAACCGGGAGGCTGTCCAAAATACTTACATATGTGATCTTAACATCAAAGTAGTAGGTCTGTATCAAATTTTGGACTTAATCGGTAACCGGAAGGCTGTCCAAAATACTTACATATGTGATCTTAACATCAAAGTAGTAGGTCTGTATCAAATTTTGGACTTAATCGGTAACCGGGAGGCTGTCCAAAATACTTACATACTCAATTCTCTCCATTACACGACGAAGCTTAACACAAAACTAGTCATATGGCGGAATTATATCAAAAAGTCCAGAGGAGAAAACTCCCGTTGTTTAGTTGCTTGATTCTTGCTTGGATAAGCATGTTTCTACATCATGTTTTATCTTTTCCCATAAATTCTTCGTCATTCATTTTTTTAAAAATTGTTTTAAAAAATTGTTTTAAATTGTTAAAAATTGTTTTAAACCAACCATCCGCTGATAACTACTAATAAATCTTATTTGCAACCGGCATTTAAATTAAGAGAAAACTTCCCACTTATAACTGATTTTAAATTTAACATTTCTAACTGCTCGAAATTATTCCACTAGAAACACAAATACATTTCCAACGTAGCGTTTCTGAAGGTGCTGTTTATACAAACAAAACAAATCTTAATTCCTCGCTTTATATTTTTAATTGCGAGAAATCTGCACCGAAGTATTCGTATTGACAAACTTAAAACGACAAGAGCAAATTAAGAATTTAACTTACTTCACTAATTTTAATTGTGAACTAATCTCTTTGCTTGCGAAGGAATTTATAATCTGCAACCCCACGCATATTCTATTTAAAGCAAGGCTGGTTTTGGAAATAGCAGGAATTAACTTTAATGTAAATTGAGCGAGATTTATCGGTAGAATTTAGATAGCTCCAAGCTTTTCCAGTTAAATGCTCAAATCTCTCGATTAATTAGTTTTCTGCGTATAATTTTGGAATGGCAA
>BGPR01030865.1:0-18394 GCA_013235015.1 Araneus ventricosus
TTGCCATTCCAAAATTATACGCAGAAAACTAATTAATCGAGAGATTTGAGCATTTAACTGGAAAAGCTTGGAGCTATCTAAATTCTACCGATAAATCTCGCTCAATTTACATTAAAGTTAATTCCTGCTATTTCCAAAACCAGCCTTGCTTTAAATAGAATATGCGTGGGGTTGCAGATTATAAATTCCTTCGCAAGCAAAGAGATTAGTTCACAATTAAAATTAGTGAAGTAAGTTAAATTCTTAATTTGCTCTTGTCGTTTTAAGTTTGTCAATACGAATACTTCGGTGCAGATTTCTCGCAATTAAAAATATAAAGCGAGGAATTAAGATTTGTTTTGTTTGTATAAACAGCACCTTCAGAAACGCTACGTTGGAAATGTATTTGTGTTTCTAGTGGAATAATTTCGAGCAGTTAGAAATGTTAAATTTAAAATCAGTTATAAGTGGGAAGTTTTCTCTTAATTTAAATGCCGGTTGCAAATAAGATTTATTAGTAGTTATCAGCGGATGGTTGGTTTAAAACAATTTTTAACAATTTAAAACAATTTTTTAAAACAATTTTTAAAAAAATGAATGACGAAGAATTTATGGGAAAAGATAAAACATGATGTAGAAACATGCTTATCCAAGCAAGAATCAAGCAACTAAACAACGGGAGTTTTCTCCTCTGGACTTTTTGATATAATTCCGCCATATGACTAGTTTTGTGTTAAGCTTCGTCGTGTAATGGAGAGAATTGAGTATGTAAGTATTTTGGACAGCCTCCCGGTTACCGATTAAGTCCAAAATTTGATACAGACCTACTACTTTGATGTTAAGATCACATATGTAAGTATTTTGGACAGCCTTCCGGTTACCGATTAAGTCCAAAATTTGATACAGACCTACTACTTTGATGTTAAGATCACATATGTAAGTATTTTGGACAGCCTCCCGGTTACCGATTAAGTCCAAAATTTGATACAGACCTACTTCTTTGATACATATGTAAGTATTAAAAAAAGTATTAAAGTATGTAAGTATTAAAGTCTACACATATGTAAGTATTTTGGACAGCTTTCCGGTTACCGATTAAGTCCAAAATTTGATACAGATCTACTACTTTGATGTAAAGATCACATAACACACTTCATTTATCTAACTCATTGCATTTTAGAGTGATAGCGTTCACATTTCAGGGATCGACAATCTATCCTTTCAGGGATTTGGTCCAAAACTTGTACTGATATATAATTCAGCGGATGAAACCATATGACAAATTTCATCTATCTAACTCGTTGCATTTTTAAGTTATAGTGTTCATATGCACAGGGAAAGACAAACAGACTTTCTTGTGAAGGATTTCGTACAAAATTTGATGGAAATCCACAAGGCCTGGTGTAAAGATATCGTTGTTACTCCCAATTATTAAATCTAGGAAGGTCAGTCTGTTGACCCCTGTGAGGGCCCTGACATTTATTGTGCTGATGGCTTTCTTTTTCTAATTCGGCATCGATCTGTACCAATCCACTTCGAGGGATTCTTAGTAGACTGTTTACATTTTCAGGTCATAAAATTCGGTGCGACATTCACAAGTGTTACTGCGGCGACCGCATCTAAGGGGCAACCCGATTCCCTAGACTACTGCGCCGACCGCACCTACGCACCACCCGATTCCCTAGGCTACTGCGCCCCTCCTCCCTCGCTTTCAAAACGGGTCCCCCACCCTGATTTCCCCAGACTGACTCCATCCACACTCAACCTTTCCGATTTTGTGGTTTTAGCTTCTGTGAGAGAGGCTCGGCCCCCTAACTGACTATCGTATTTCAATTTTATGGCCTAGCGGGCCGAATGGATATCCAACACGGATGGAATTCCAACATTTTCCTGGTCTATACAATTCTTGGGCCAGATTTAAAAAAAATGGCTTCAATGCAGAGGATGTTCCTCCTTTACATTACCTGCTTTTACAGAACCACTCAAACAACAGCTTTCTAAACTATTTCAGGTATCATGCAATTACATCTTAAAGCGCAACAAGAAGCTATAAACATCAACGTCACGTGTCTGAGAAAGGAGATGGAATTTGAAAGTCTCTCCTATCAGCCAAAGGATTATGAAGGGAAAAAAAATCAAGATCCTAACCACCCATCCTTCCTTATTTAATGTCATGAATCAAATATTTACAACACAAAGAGGCCAAGACCCTCATGTTTTTTATAGATGGTTCCAAAACAAAAATGGGAACAGGATGTTCTTATTGTGCATTCGAAAACGGCATCAAAGTTCTGGAATAGAAGGGAAAATTTGAAAAATTCCACTCAGTGTTTTAGGCCGAATTGATGGGACTGAAAGAAGCGATCATCAGAGCAAGTCAAGTGGACGAAACAGCTAAAATTTGAACAGACAGCCTTTCAAGTGTAATGGCAATACTTGATCCTCAAACCTCTCATCAACTTGCCCGAGACATCCAGTCCCTTCTCACACAGAATCGAAATATTCTGGTTAGATGGATCAAAGCCCATGTTGGCCATCGGGCTAATGAAGAAGCCGATACTCTCGCCAAAAAAGCCATCACAGAAGGCATTGTAATGACAGCTCTAAATCCTCGATGCGAACTTAAACAACATTTACAAGAACTGTTTTTTTACTTTCTCGTATACGAAGTATACAAAGAGAAAGTATTGTAATCGTCAAAAAATTCGAACTCGAGATTTTGACGAATCTCCACGTTTTAGACCTCCCTGAGTCCGAAAAACACAATTTTGGAATTATGTCTGTCTGTGTGTGTGTCTGTGTGTGTGTCTGTGTGTGTGTCTGTGAACACGATAACTCGAAAACTATTAGAGATAAAGGGATGAAATTTGGTATGTAAACTTGAAACATAATTTGTAGGTTTCTATCAACTTTTGGACAAAATCCGTCAACGGGAAGTCTGTCTGTCTGTATGTTCGAGGTCATGCGAACGCTATAACTCAAAAACTTGAAAAGCCAGATGGATAAAATTTGGTACACAGTTTTATCGTCATGAATGTAGGTCCGTATAAAATTTTGGGCCAAATCCGTCAACGGGTTGACTGTCTGTCGGTCTGTATAATCGCATACTTGTTAAGCCTTCGTTTCAAAACCATTTCCACGCGCATGCCTACTTAGCTATCTCTGGTACCAAGCGGGAGGATTACGTCCTTGAGACGGGTTTGTGATTGATATGTGTGTTTTAACCCGTTTTGCTTTCGCTCGCTCGTATAATAGCGGATCTTCCTGGAGTGTGATGGAAAATAAATATTGCTAAGTTTTAATACATAGGCATCTCTTTTAATATGATTCTTCACTTAAATATTTTACAATCACTATAATCTGCAATGAAAAACCTTATGATATTCGTTGCATTCTGGATTACAGTAGGTTCGATTTTTTTTATCCACGCAAGGGGAGGGGAAATGACAAATTTTTTTAGCAGTATACGAGAAAGTTTAGGGGAGGCCACTCCCACTGGTTTAAAACGGCAACTCTTTGGGATAATGGAAACACTGGACGTATTGTTCATAAAGTACTCAAAACAGTTCACCTAAAACCAGTCTTTTGGACACGTGAAGAAATTCTGTTCGTCACAGGACATGGTCCATACTCTTCATTCCTTAACCTCTTCCATTTATCGGATAGTGACTCTTGTGCCTGTGGAGAAATCGGCGATCCCATCCACTATGCGACATCTCGCCCATTGGCTCTCTCTTGGCGTATTAGGAAACCTCCTACTCCACTGGAAAGTCTGTGGTATCAAAGAGTTCTTGAGAATCCGATTTCAAGAAAAATAATAATAAACATGTTTAAATTCATAATAGACAATGAAAACATAATACGACTGGAATAACTACTCAACTGCCTTTGAACAATAATTCTAACTTACCTGCATTCAATAGAGTGAACATACTAAGTTCTTCCTTTCTCATAGTTCTTTAATAGTAATCTCCCTATTACTTGTTTCCCACACTTAACACGAAATGGGTCCCCATCTTTGCTACGTTACTCAATAACCTTGTGTATTGATGTAAGCTTTTTCATGTTGTTCGTCATCATCTACATTCATCATTTTTCTTTCATTCACACCGTGTTATTAAAGATATTGTATATATTCCTTTATTTTGTTGTCAATTCTATGTGTAAGCACCAGCTATGTAATTTCTTCATTTACCATTCTTCTGCATGCATTTTTTTTACAACTCAATAAAGTCCACATACATCTATACCAACCCGGATAGGAGCCACATGAGCTCTAGAGACGGCGGTGTGGTGTTAAAATGTTAAAGATCTACAGAATTTCTCTTTGATTTCTTACATTGTGTGTGACGAATGGTTTTGGCCTGCTGTGTTCCACAAAATTGGAGTGGAATAATGGTAAATGTCCCTCTTAAGAAAGTCAGTTATCACCAGAGCATTCCAACGTAAGGTACCCAGCTTCTATTCGGGACACAGTTGGAATACTATTTTCAGAAACATCTCAAGTGAGTACATAATATATTCTGCTGACTGTGAGTACACAATATATTCTGTTTCAGCAAGGAAAATAAGTCTTTTGAATATCTACGGTGAATCATGTCATTATTGGATTGGAGATGAGAACTCAATCTTATATACGATTAATTAAATTTAAAACAGCACTTTTTCCTGATAAGCTTGTGCAATTGTAGATTTACACAGATCGCATTCCAAATTTCATTCATGTAGCCCGTTCCGTTTTCAAATTATGTTATTCATAGGCAGAGAGACCGACTCATTTATATTTTTTCTGACGCATTAGGTAAAAATAATCATGTCATTATTGGATTGGACAACATGTCATCAAATAACAATCATGTCATTATTAGATTGAAGATAAGAACTCAATCTTACACATGATTAATTAAATTTGGAACAACATTTTTTCCTGATAAGCTTGTGCAATTGTAGATTTGCACAGATCGCATACCAAAATTCATTCATGTAGGCCGTTCTATTTTCAAATTATGTTATTCATAGGCAGAGAGACCGACTTATTTAGATTTTGTCTGGCGCATTAGGTGTAAAACGTATAGATTCATCAAAATCTTTTTAGACAATGCATTTTCTATGTATTCTTTGTATACGAGAAATTAAAAACACATTATTGACTCTACCATACCTATATAATTTGATATTCATAATACAAATAATCAAATCGTGCTCTAAAAGTCAACGAAACATTTCGGAGCATATCATGAAAATGGCACTTCTTTTTCAGAAGTTATTTTAGAAAACAAAGAAAATGCGAAAATCGGTTAGCGCTATCGTTTCCTGTTCTAAAATTTTACACAAAAAACTAATTAATTGGGAGATTTAAGCATTTAACTGGAACCGTTTGACATTTCAAAATTCTATAGATAAATCTCTCTCAATTTACATTAAAGTTAATTCCTTCTCATCCCAAAACCATCTCTGCTTAAAATAGAATTTGCGTAGCTCTGTACATTATAAATTAACTTCTGAGGCAAGAGATTAGTTGACAATTAAAATCAGTGAAGTAACTTAAGTTCTTAATGTATTCTCGTCATTTGAAGTGTGTCAATAGGAATGCTTCGGTGCAAATTTCACTTAATTAGAAATATTTGAACATCGGGTTTGTTACGTTGTATAAATAGCGCTTTCAAGAAATGCTATGTTGAGAATGTATTTGTGTTTGTAGTGGAATATTTTCGAATCAATAGGAATGGCAATTTGAGAATGCAGGTAAAGTCAATTATAAATGAGTCATTTTGCTTTTGGTTTGAAATTATTTGATTCATTAATTTGGTTTTGATTGGAGACAGGATTCATAGCTAGAAAAAGTAATGAAAAATTTGAAGACATCAGCGGATGATTAGTTCAAATATGTTCAAACAATTTTAAATAATAGAAAAATAAAAGCAGTTTTTTAAAACACATTTTTATTAACTAAAAATTATAATTATTTTATTTTAATTATTTTCTAATTTTAGTCTATAATTTATAATTCATTATTATAACTTTTCTCAAATTGACCATCAGATGACGCTGCTTGAGTGGAATCAATATTTAATTAAATTAATTCATTAACTGGTAATTAAATAATTAATAACTGAAATGAAAATATTAACATAGCGTATTGTCATCGAGAATATGCAAGTGTACAAAATTTTAAAACTCTAACTAATCAAAAAGTGAGTGAAGCATAATTGGTTACAAAATTCCATCTTTACAGACATGAAATAAGTCAAGTTAAATAAAACTGTACAAAAATGAACTCAATCATATCAAGAAGTCATTCAAAAATTGACTGAAAAATGCCACCTTTACAAGCATAAAACAAGTCAAATTAAGTAAATTTGTATACAGATAACCTCAAGCACATCAAAAAGTGATTCAAAAATTGACTGAAAATTCCACATTTACAAACATAAAACTAGTCAGGTTAAGAAAAACTGTACAAAAATGAACTCAAGCACTTCAGAAAGGGATTCAAATATTGACTGAAAAATTCCACCTTTACAAACATAGAACTAGTCAAGCGAAGTAAATTTGTATAAAGATAAACTCAAGCACATCAAGAAGTGAGTTAAAAATTGACTGGAAAATTCCACCTTTACAAACATAAAACATGTCAAGTTAAGAAAAACCGTACAAAAATGAACTCAAGAACTTCAGAAAGTGATTCAAAAATTGACTGAAAAATTACACCTTTACAAACATAAAACTAGTCAAGCTAAGTAAATTTGTATAAAGATAAACTCAAGAACATCAAGAAGTGAGTTAAAAATTGACTGAAAAATGTCACCTTTACAAACATAAAACTAGTCAAGTTCAATAAAAGTGCGTAAAAAAAGACGAGCTCGGAATCCTAAAAGTCTACAATCTGAAGTAATAAGCGTAAGATACAAAGAAGCAGCAAGAACGGAGAACTCTTAGAATTTGGACTCGCACGATTATAAATAGAAGCAAGAACCTCGTGCATAAATGAAAGCAGGGCCGCCATCCGATTCCGGAAGCAGGAACTTCCGGAGGACGTTTTTCGGTAACGTTCGAAGAACTTGTGTTACAATTCCTTCGATTTTCTTCGCCATCGAAGGAAAATGGACGAGACAATTTCATGGACGGAAAGAAAAATATGTCACATGATATTAATTCTAGAGAAGAAATAGGATTCTTAAGTAAAGAGGATTCCTTCAGGCAGAAAATCTTTTACTTGGCTTATGTTCCAATTCTGTCCAAAAGATATTAATGGAGCCCGAATAAAATGTGTAACAGATTATTCAAGCCGACTGAATTAGTATTAGTGAAATGTTCAAAGAGAGCTAACTATTAGTTAATGTAGTTAATTATCTGAGTTCCCTTTTTCCATCACACTTTTTTTACTTTTTCGTATGGGAAGAAAGAGAAAGTATTGTAATCGTCAAGATATTCGAACTCGAGATTTTGACGAATCTCCAAGTTTTAGACGTCCCTGACTCCGAAAAACACAATTTTGGAATTATGTCTGTCTGTCTGTGAACACGATAACTCGAAAACTATTAGAGCTACGGGGATGAAATTTGGTATGCGATCTTGACACATAACCTGAAGGTTTCTATCAAAGTTTGGACACAACCCGTCTATGGGAAGTCTGTCTGTGTGTCCACATTCGTGAACACTATAACTTAAAAACTTAAATAACTAGATGGATAAAATTTAGTACACATTTTTATCATCAGGAATATGGGTTTGTCCGTCAAAGTGTTCACTATTTGTATGTCTGCATAATCACATACTTTTGAACGCAATAACTTCTTTAAAAATTTACTTTGATAAATGAAATTTGGTATATAGCCTTCTTACCTTAATGGTAGATTTGTGTCCAATTTTTGTGTCAGTCGGTTTAAAAAAGACGTTCAAATTCCAAATTTCGTTTTCTTTATCTTACACCCAGCTCTATTGGTAATCACGCCGGCTTCTAATTCCACTTCGGCGTTGGACGGCCTTCGGAAATCGTGGTATGACGTTTCGCTTAATTTCTTTCTCCACTGCGTTAGGGGTTCTTGTTCGTTTTATTGTTTTTTCTCTTATTTTTTTCTCTACATGTGTTAGTGGTATACGTTAAAGTTTAGGGGTGACCACTCCCGCTGGCTTAAAGCTGGTGTCTTGATTAACTATAAAGATTAATGTTCTGTTTCGAAGTTACACGGAGGTGATATTGGATGGACTTCACAGTTTCGAACCGTGATAGGATAACAGGGGCGAACCCTGACCCTTCGCATTTCTTTCCAAACTTACATACCATTCCAGAGACGGGAGGTTATAAAGAGGAGTATAGGCGTATATGATGGCCGATTGATCATGCGCCAGATCTACTCTCACAGTGGATCTTTAAAAGAATCGGGTCTCGATTCCGTGATCCTCCAGCCTGACAATGATACTTTATCATCAGGCCATAACGGCCCTCTTTAAGACTTGGAATACACATCTTGGCTGTAAAGGTAGCCCTAATTTACTTGTCATAAGTATTGAAAAAACATTTTTGGAAAATCGATGTATCAATTTTTTTAATACCTCGTAATTTCAGCACAAATTATTAGACTATTTGTCCTTCTTTCGAATGGAGTCAATTCTCGAAACGCAACATTCACATGAAAAAATAAATGTGAATGTGCAAGCCATCTAGCATCTAACAGCACGTTCTTTTCCTCTTCGTAAGATCTGAAATTAACTCCATCCGTGTTTAAATAAAGTTTTTAAAAAGTGTATCTTTAAATTCGGTTCATATCTGCACATCATAATAGAATCCATTCACGTGATGTCAAAGGCAGCTGCTCGTGCCATCTAACACCAACTGCGCGCCATCTTCCGGTGTGTTGTGACGAATTCACAACACCGCAGCACATTATTCACAAATCAAGCATGTGGTGTGTGAATTTATTCTTTCAAACAATCCAATGTGCAATTCATGCAACCTTATAAACAATCTGGATCATATTTTACTTCATTGCTCTAGGTATTCAATCATTCGGAACTTGGACTTGTTTCTTCAGCAACCTATAGATTTAAGGAACTCACATGTAAAGTCTTAGAGAATAAACAGAACCTTCATATTTTCCTCCAAAATCTGAAGCTTTTTGACATTTTTTTAATTTGAACCTTTTGAGACTACGGGGATGATAGCCTTTGCAGCTAAAAATCCCCAAAGCCCCTCAAATCAATCAATCAATCATTCAAAAGGTTAAAAAAGTAATGCGTTCTTCAAAGTATTTGGCTTGTATAATTTTTGAAATTCATTAGAGAGTTCCAGTCTTTATTAAAGAGAATAATAACTAATATCTTTAGAATGCAGATCTTGATAAACAATTGATAAATAATACTAATTTATTTTTATGATAGAATTGCCGTATCTTTGTTAAAAAAATTGTTAACTAAAGGAAATTTGTTTGGATATGAAGCACTGAAACTGAGGTAGTTTCAGATTTCCACATTTTTAGATAAACAGTATTAAAATATGTTAAATGATAAGATTATTTTAAAAACAAATTTATAAAATATTTTACACAATAATTTGTAATTTTTAAATCGCGCGGAACATTTATTAATTTTTGCTTTATTCGGAGACCTTTTATTTTATGCATTGTATTCCACAATTCAATTGTTGCTATGTCTTTCCCATTGGTAGATGTAAACTCTCATTAATAATAAAAACTGAAAATGATGTTTTCCTTGATTTAATTAACTTACAAAAAAATAAATAACAAATAAATTATTCGCGATAAGGTAATTAATTATCTTACATAATATAAACAAATAAATCGTTTGTAGTGATGTAACTAAGTAAGTAAATTGTTTGAGATCAGGTAATAACTTACATAATATAAATAAATAAATGTATCGTTTGTAATGACGTAACTAGCAAAAAAGGAATATGACCGCTCTTCTAGGAGGACGCCAATTTTTTTTGTCTTGACCGAATTTTTAAGCAGATTGAAACGAATTTTGGAATAAATATTTTTTGAATTAGGGGATAACGGTCTTTGTTGCTAAAAATCCCAAAACCTCGTATCTCTCAGCTATACAATTCAAGAGATTTCAAGAGACGTAACTAACTCAGTTAATATAAAACGACGCAATAAATTGCAAGCACGAAATAAAATCGTTTATAATGAGGTTTAGTACTACACAATTTATTTTTTGTTATTCATTCTGGTCTGTTGAAGATCAGCAGTTCATTAAAATAATAAGATTTATAGAAAAAAGGAGAAGAATTTTATTAACTAATTCTCATCGGAGCAACTTTAACGTCTAAGTATCTGATTGTATATGTATAAGATAATATATATTTTCAAAAAAATTGTTCCACGTAGAAACTGAATTCTTTCTTTTATATATCCAAGGAAAGAATGAAATATGTTTACAAGATGGTACTCTACTGAAATTCAAAGTAGCTTCCAGTCTATCGATGAAAACTACAACTTAAGTATTCAGTATTTTTTTCCTTCTGAATTGTAGTCGAGATGTTTACAACATCTGATAGAAAAATCTATCCTTAAAATTTGCCATGCATGAAGAAGAAAGGAAGGTATGATATTTATTTATTTTTCTGGTTGCTATGGAAAATTCCAAATAAGAATTTCATTCTTTCAAAACATACTTATGCCGCAAATAAAAAATATGGCATCTAAATATTCTAAAAAGGAGAATATTAAGATATATAATTTTATCGTTCCGCAATATCCGATATAATATATTGACTGATTGAATTTTATGATATAGAAACTAGAGTTATGGCCGCAAATTTATTCCATAGGAAAATTTTACGACCATGAGATAAGGCAATTTTATTCGGAACGAATTCATGAAAAAAAATCTAACACGTTCTTATCTCGTCTTTGTTGAATACTTCCATACAGAAATGTGACATGTCGACAAAAATAGTTGTGTCTATGTGTTATGCAACCTAATATTATTGATTGGTATCAATAAAATCGTTTAAACTTATTGAAACCACAGCTTGCTACTGCTGTTGTTTTATTTCTGATAAAAGCTTCGGAAACTATGATTAATAAAAAAATAAATTTCAAAAATTTCAGTTTCATTTCCCGTGTAATTTTTTCCTCTCATTTTATCAATTTTTAAAAACATTTTTAATTAAAGTAAAGGAGATTTGCACACAAATAAACATATTTGATATTTGTACTGGCACAATTGGAATGACAAAGTACAGTTAAATAAACACAGTAACTTACCAGCGGGAGTGGTCTCCCCTAAACTTTCTCGTATACGCCCTAACACGGGTGGGGGGGAAAATACTGCAAGCGGCAGTAACACGCGCCAATCCTCAACAAAGGTGGGGAAAAACGCGGCAAATGGTCGCGCCTTTTTTCTGCGTCGTGGATTGGTGAAGGAACCGAATATGCAATTCGAAAGCCTCTTTTTTAACCGATTGAAACGAAAATTGGACACAGATCTACATTTACGGTTAGAAAACCACATACCAAATTTAATTTATCTATGAAATTTTGTTAACTTATTGCGATTAAAAATGTGCGATTATACAGACCGACAGACAATCAATCATTTGACGGATTTAGTCCAAAATATGATTCGGACCTACATTCCTGATGATAAAATTGTGTACCAAATTTTTTCTATCTAGCTATTTAAGTTTTTGAGTTATCGTTATTTATACCAACGCGGACAGACAGTCAGACAGACTTCCCTGACACAGATTTCGTCCAAAATTCGATAGAAATCTACCAATCTTGTGTAAAGCCAGTATGCAAACTTTTATCCCTCTAGCTGAAACCGTTTTCGAGTTATCGTGTTCACAGACAGACATAATTCCAAAATTGTGTTTTTCGGACCCAGGGAGGTCTAAAACGTGGAGATTAATCAAATTCTCGAGTTCGAAATTTTTGACGATTACAATACTTTCTCTTTGTATACTTCGTAGACGAGAAAGTAACCAGAGGGAGTGGTCTCCCCGAAACTTTCTCGTATAATCCGGACATATGTAGAGAAAAAAATAAGTTAAAATGCAGTAAAACGAACAAGAACCCCTATCGCAGTGGAGAAAGAAAATAAGCGAAACGTCATACCAAGATTTCCGAAGGTCGTCCAACTCGGAAGGAGAATTCGAAGCCGGCGTGATTACCAATAGGGCTCGGTGTAAGATAAAGAAAACGAAATTTGCAATTTGAACGCCCTTTTTTCAACCGATTGACACAAAAATTGGATAAAAATTTACCATTAAGGTAAGACGGCCACATACCAAATTTCATTTATCAAAGTAATTTTTAAAGAAGTTATTGCGTTCAAAAGTATGCGATTATACAGACAGACAATCCTTTGACGGATTTGGTCCAAAATGTGATACAAACCTACATTCCTGACGATAAAAATGTGTACCAAATTTTATCCACCTAGCTATTTAAGTTTGTTTGTTATCGCATTCACATTAACACGGACATACAGACAGAGAGACTTCCCGTGGATGGATTTTGTCCAATCTTTAAAAGAAACCTACTAATTATGTTTAAAGACCAGATACCAAATTTCATCCATGTAGTTTTAATAGTTTTCGAGTTATCGTGCTCAGACAGACACACATAATTCCAAAATAGTGTTTTTCGAGGTCTAAAACGTGGAGATTCTTCAAAATCTCGAGTTCGAATTTTTTTGATGATTACAATACTTTCTCTTTGTATACTTCGTAGACGAGAGAGTAAAAATGTGAATGGGAGTGGAAACGCCCGGTTTAATAAGATTGCAAAGATGAAAAATGTTTATTATTTCGATTCGATGAGTGACATCTCGACAGTTGAATAACTCTTTATAAGTATGGGGATTTCATAGTACAGTGAGGAAAACAAAGTATACGTTTAGAAAAATACATCTTTCCGTCGATGGATTTTGTATAAAAGTTGAGACCCATCACCAATTTCGAGGATGTGGACGTATTTGCAGGGTGAGACGAATTTTACCCTAAACCAATGACCTCCCCAAAACGTTCTCTCATACGAATTAGTGGTTAGGTTAGGTTATATTAACGTCCCGTTTTAAAGCAACACGAGGGCTATTTTAGGGACGGACCTCGGAATTTTGAACCGCGGTCAGATGACGAGGACGACACCTGAGCTGGCACCCCCTCTCCAAACTTCCGCGCCACACCAACGGGAGGACGTTTGGCCACTACGTATGATTTAGCGTGCAACAGGCCCCATACACGGCGGATCTTCGGTGGAATCGGGTTTCGAACCCGCGGCCCTCCGGTCCCGAGGTCGAGACCTTACCACTGGGCCACCGCGGCCTCATACGAATTAGTGATGCTTCGTTCACTCCGGAACGAATCCGCGGATCTGGCCTCTCAAAAAGAACGACAGGATCCGATTCCAACGAAAAGGAACGGATCCGCTAAAAGAAACGAATCCGCGGATTCGGATTTATGAATCCGCGGAAGAGGAATATGATTTACTGATTCCGCTGCATCATGATTCCAAGGGGTCTATTCTGGTACCCCCGGTTTGGTTGGGAGTTGGATTGGGTTCCGTTCGTTAAGTGCGGAACCCAACCCAATTCCCAACCCAACCGAGGGTACCAGAATAGACGTCCAAATCAGAATCACCGATTCGGATCCATAATCTTAGAAGAGGATTTGTTTCGTTCTGGAATGAACGATATGTCATTTGGGGTCATGGATGCAGATAAGTTTCTACGCGTGGAGCAGGAGATGCTAAGATTCGGTTGATTGGAATGAAAGGTTACGCTATACATACAGATCGATTTCTGAGGTTGTTTACAAAGGTACCAGTAGAATGGTTGGTTTGATCAACGATTCTTTTGATATTGCTTCCCAGGTAGCACATAATATCGTCTAATATCATAAAATTCGCGAAAGTAATATTGTACAATATTTTTCCCAATATTGAAACGCAAGACTTTTTCAATATTTTACAATGTTTTTTTCCATAATATTGGATAATGTCATATAATACTGTATAATATTATACCATATTAAATAATATTGTACTATACTGAATATTATTATATATTATTGCATAATATAAGAATATACTGAATATTTTTAAAATAATTTTTAGAAACATGGAAAAATATTAATAACTTAATTCCTATGTGCTGAACTTATGGGTAACACTGTGAATTTTTGAACACCTCTACTTACAGCGAGCTTTAAGCCCGGAATCTTTTGCTTACCAAACCGGCACCTTACCACTGGACCACCGACACTTGCAACAGAAAACGTAAATGATGATAATAAAATGTAGTTACAGAGTTTGGATCTCTACGAAATTTCATGTACATTCGCAATGAATTCTGAATATTCTTTTTAATTAAATTATCTTTTATCATTACAATTTCGAGTTCAAAATGAAATTTGAAGTCAAAGAGGAAGCAATTTTAGCTCTTATATCTAAGTTTTCTAATTTAATAAATTAAGACAATAAGGTATAAAAGTATTTATAATAATATGTTTGAAAGGTCTTAAAATAATTTTGAAATTTGGATGGTGATGTAACTAAACGAAACTAAATTACATTTATGTAGGAATTCCATTAGATCAAACAGAACGCTCATGGCGGGTACCTTTAAGGGGTAAATGTATCGGAATCAAGTCTAGGGAATTTGTTGTGGTTTCAGTCACATTATTTTAACACAAATTATTACATGAAAAAAAAACGGATAGACTTCAATTTAAATATAAAACATTATTTAAAAACTAGAGGGAAAATTTTACAGGGTAAAATTATATACAAAAGAAAGATAATGAGGAGTTTAATGATTGACATGAGGGCGTGGAATTAAGTCTAAGGGATTTGTTGGGGTTTCAGTCACATTATTTTAATGCAAATTATTACATGATGAAAACGAAGAGACTTCAATTTAATTATAAAACATACATTTAAAAACCAGAGGGAGAATTTTACAGGGGGGAATTATATACAAAAGAAAAATAACGAGGAGTTTAATAACTGACATGAGAGCATGGTTATTTTAACTAGATTATCACCAAGATAAATGTCAATGGGGTTAAAAGTAGTTAGTTGAATTAGTGATAACCAGAATTAAAAAAAGATAGATGGGATACATTTGCCGTTGCATAGTGATTAACATCGGGCGACTTAATTGGTGCCGTGAGGTGAAACCTGTCGTCATAATAATAGGGAGTGAGCGAGAGAGTTGGCAGTGTGCGGCTCTCGGGACAGATAAGAAGAATCAGAGGTCTCACTCCCATAGACCCTAATGGCAACTTTTTTAACATTGCGCTTCACATAGGCAGTACGCCATTACGTCAGAGTGAAAAAAACTAAACTTCGTTATTTTATTTATAAAAGTGAAAATAAATGGTACAAATTTTTGATTAACTTAAATCTACTTTGATATAAGTTAGGAAACATGTATAAAACTTACCTGTTCTTATGAAGATCGACATCTAGTACAACAAACATGGAGGCGACCTTGGTGCCAGGGTTGCCAGATCAAATGACAAAATAAGGCCAAACCTTCTTTAAAATAAGGCCGAACCTTCTTAAAAATAAGGCCAAATTTCAAAAACTAATTGAAATACTTATTTTTCGCTAAATTTACGATTAGAAAATGTTTTATTTTATAAAAAACGAATCATTTTAGAATGACGCGTATGATCAAGACTCTATTAATGAAAGAATATTGAAGTGAAAATTTTTTTATCCACTCCATGAATAAGGCCAAATTTCAAAAACTGATTGAAGTACTTATTTTTCGCTAAATTTAAGATTAGAAAATGTTTTATTTTATAAAAAACGAATCATTTTAGCATGACGCGTATGATCAAGACTCTATTAATGAAAGAATATTGAAGTGAAATTTTTTTTTATCCACTCCATAAATAAGGCCAAATTTCAAAAACTGATTGAAGTACTTATTTTTTGCTAAATTTATGATTAGAAAATGCTTTATTTTATAAAAAACGAATCATTTTAGAATGGGGCGTATGATTAATACTCTATTAATGAAACGATATTGAAATGAAAAATTTTTTAACCACTCCATGAACAGCTTTGCAATGAAAAGTGATGGTTCAATGAAATAGTTGAACATAGTATATTATCTCATGAGTGAACGAAAGTAAGAAAGGTTATTTTTTCAGTTTTGTTTTAATAAATGAAAAGTGATTCCGTTCTCAAAATAAATAATAAACAGTATAAAACGTTTATTCCATTAGTATAAATAAAATTAATTTCAGACTCGCAATATGCGTTTCAAACAAGCGATAAAATTTTCAAGAATGTTCTGTTTATAGTTTCGATAGTATTCACCTAATATCCAGATCGAATCCGTTCTAAATATAATTTTATAATATAAAAAAATTTATATAAAAAAACAGTAAGAATAGTTGTAAAAAGCAGTTCAAAAAATCATGAATGAAAATAAAGCCAAAAAAAGGCCAAAAATGAATTTAAGGTCAAATGAAAATTCTTAAGGCCAACCGCTTTGAAAAAAGGCCAAATTTCGAAAATTTGGCCTTTACAAGGCCTATATGGCGACCCGCTTGGTGTTCCGTTTGAAACGGCGCGGGTGTCGGAATAGATAGTTCTCTTTGTTGGCGAGTGGGGGCGCTGATCAAATTGCGGAGTGAGACCTCTGATTCCCCTTCTCTGTGACTATCGGTGCGTGCTCCTCGGTTTTGTGAGGAAAAAGAGGGCGCTGTTCATGATACGTCATGAACAGGACTCCTGGCGCCATCTATCGTACGATAATCTAGTTTCACAATTCTTATTTAC
The DNA here is from genome assembly GCA_013235015.1 of Araneus ventricosus. Taxonomy (NCBI): domain Eukaryota; kingdom Metazoa; phylum Arthropoda; class Arachnida; order Araneae; family Araneidae; genus Araneus; species Araneus ventricosus. The sequence goes on from BGPR01030865.1 coordinate 16,749, forward strand.
ACTGCGATTAAATTATGCTTATTGGTAATATCCTACATTTATAATGTGAAAAACCTGCTGCTATCCAGAGAAATTTCATCTCACTCAGTGGCGAATCCAGGATTCGGGTCTGGGGGGGGGAGGTGGCTGAGGTCATAAAAAATTTGTATCGCAGTGACGAATGTCAAACCTCATGGCTTATGTAAACCAAAACACTTTAACTCCGCAGACTTTCCTCACCTGACAATAAGAATCATAAAGAACACTACAATAGTTTCGATAATTTAATAAAAAATACAATGAAATAAGTAGCCAAAAAATGTTTTCGACCGCGTCAACGCTACAAGTGCAAGTGGAATGACTAGAAAAGCCTCGAGCTTCTCAAGCCAGAAAGCAATTTTGTCAGGATTTTATTATTTTTTAAATGAAAATTAAGAACAAACAGCTGTAGTGATTTTAAATAAAATCAAGAATTTTGATTTAGCTCTGGGGGATGCAGCCCGATAGCCCCCCTGGATTTGCCACTGATCTCACGTCAAAAGAGCGATTAAGCCTATTTCTCGGATACAACCCAGAACTGTTAGAAAAATCGGTTAATGCGCATGCCAATATAACGCACAGGGAAATACAGTGTTATCTACAAAGCTCAACACTTATCCCTAATTACAGGGAAAATCAGAAATCAACCAACTTTCGAGCTCAGTATATCTTCTCTTTTTATTTCCCCGTCTCCGTAATGTCTTTTTTAGCTTTATTTTTCAATCATTTCGATTTAATATTCAAATGAAGAAACGTTTTTTACTTACAATGTATTGTTTAAGTTATTTATTATTAATCTTGACATAAATCAACTTATCAGGTAGATATATATTGTTTTTTCGGGAAGAAAAACCAACTTATTAAACAGCAAATTTTATACGAGGATTCCTGCCTTGACAGGGAAAGAAGCTCGTTAAACTGGCTTTAATTCCTCCTCATTTAATGCTGTTAAAATGCAGAAAATTTAATATCTGACATTCAATGAAAGAAGCTTGGTTTAATAGAAGTTAAAAAGCACTTTTTAAACATATCTTTTATCAGTACTGTTTGTTATTGAGTTGACGAGCCGTCACTGAACACAATGCAGATAAAATTTTACAAAATCCGCTTGGAAAATAAATATAAGCTGCATTTTCAAAGCTGATACATGAGCGGTTACACAAAGATTCAGCTTCTTTAACAGAACAAGAAAACTTTGCTAAAAAGTTGTTGCAAAATGCATTTTTTTCTAAAGAACCAGTTTTTTAACGTAGGAATATGTTCCTCCCATTGGGATCTCAGCAAGGAATTTGATTCACACGCCAGAACGCCACGAAAAATGTTGCATGGAAGATCCTTTAGATCTCGGTAACTACAGATGTTAAAAACATAACTAATGTCTTATTTTAGAGATAAAGGATATCAACAGAAATTACAAAAAAAATTGAAAATTGGAACTGTAGTTCAGCGACTACTGAGTAGAAAAGTGGGGGAAAAAAAACGCATTAATTGGTGACGCGATCCTCTATCTCTCGGTAACTACATATGTTAAAACATAACTAATGTCTTATTTTATGGATAAAGGGTAACAACAGAAGTTAAAAAAAAAAATTGAAAATCGGAAGTGTAGTTCAGCGATTACTGAGTCG